>PVJS01003494.1:0-35568 GCA_004027185.1 Glis glis | reverse complement strand
ACCATTTTCCAAAGGTGAGAGCCCAGGGCCCTTGCGCTGAGAGTCTTCTTTAGCTCCAGTGCCAAGCCCTGCATGATGTGGCGGCCCCAGGCAGAGGGGAGAGTAGACCCAGCTTGATTTGGCCACCTTATTAATCCCCCTTGTCTTCAGGGTCTCTTGTTTTCCATTTTATTTCAAAGGTAAAAGGACCCCTGGGAATCACTATTTCCAACCCTTTCATCTCACAGATAAGGAAATGGAACTGCAAAGAGAGGAAGGGAATTGCCCAAGGTCACACAGGCAAGTGCCACTGAGTCTGCAGATGTCTCTCACTCTGCAGCCATCCTGCAATTTAGTTTAGCAGAAGAAAGGGGCGGGGCAAAAACCGATCCAGTATTTTCAAGTTGCAGGAGGGATGACCTCAGTCCACCCTCCAAGGATCTGTCAGATCTAGTGGGCAGGACACAAAAACACAACATCATGACTTCTTGTAGTCTGTCAGGTTTGGAACAGGATTTAGCCCCTGGGAGAGGACAAAACTGGCAATTTCTGGATGGGGATTGGGCGTGGGAGAGCTCATGACAGATGGGTTGGGGTGCAGGGCAAGACTTTCTTTCCAGCTAGGACCTGGGAGACACAACCAGGAAACCAATGAAGAGGTAGCATATAAACCGAGGCACTAAGACAGAGCTGGGCAGTGGGGACTGCAGCCCAGTCCACCCTGCTTGTGCCTGCCCTGAGGCTGGGAAGGAGGGAGACAAGGATGGGCTAGAGCCTGGAGGTGGGGAGGCAGGGCACAGATGCCAACTGGCAGTGGGCTCAGAGGAAGAATCAAGCACTCGCGGTGGAGTGGACATCAGTATGGGCTCCAGACGGGAGGTTATGAGAGGAGCAGATGAGCTTGGGGAGGATCAGCATTGGCATAGAACACCATGCAGAAGAGATCCAGGAGGCCAGAGAGGTGTCACCTGGCACAGGGGTCTGCTCTGCCTTATTGGTGCCCTGGTTCCTGCTTCTGCAGGAAAATAGATTCAGAATCAAACACTGCCAGGCTTGGCTGGGGCTAGTCACCATTCCCAATGCCCGCCGACTGTCGGGCAGGCTGAGGAAGGATGGGTTTGAGGCTGGAGAGATCAGCACCACAGTGGCCTCCTGGGAGCCCAGTGATGTCTACCACCAGCACAACAGGCAGGCTGAGCAGATGCAGGTCTCCAGCACACCAGCCCCAGCCCCGGCCCCGGGGCCTCGAGGCCAGCAAGCAAACAAACAGCCTGCAAATGTGTCCCGGTGTCTGGGGTCAGCCTGTTGCAACAGCTTCACCCGCTTTGGCAAAGCAGTTACTTTGAAGCCCAGCCTGATGCAGAGAGAGTATATGGCACCCGGGGACAAAACAGGGGGGTTTAATGATGTGAAATAGCTCTGTGTGTAATCTGGGTGCGCTACAAGAGCCTCTGAGAGCCTCTAAAAGCTTCCCGGGCTGGCCCGCCTCTGAGGCTGGCCATTATGTTGTTTGCTGCCTTGTGATCAGGACAAACCCAGTGCCTACTGGCCCTGGCTCCATCCATCCACTCTGCTCCCTTTTCCCAGTGCCAGGCACCCTTGGGCCACAGCTCCAGGCCAGTGGGCAGAAGGCTGGCTGCCTCAGCCATTCTTAGATAAATCAATTAGGATGAATGAGCTGAGTGACGTATGATGCCCTCGCTCCACTGCGTGCCTTCTGAACTATTCTCCAGAGAAGATTAATTATGGGAGCCCCATGCTAATGCTCTTTTAATGGAATCTGTTATTTAAGTTCAAGAAGAGCAGGTATCGAATGCATGGGAGTTAGATACCCGTTATGTGCATCCCAAATCAGGGGCAATGGATGGAGCCGACCTCAGGATGGGCCTGTTGACAAAGAAAGAGTAATAACTCTGAACCCTGCAGAAAGTTGCACTGAGTCCTGAAAGATTTTCCTGGAATTGATTGCATGTATTTGTGGAGTTAACTCTTTAACCTACTTAAATAGGCATTCTTAGGTTGGTGGAGGCAAAGTAGGAAAACGGAGAAGGAGCAATTGAAGGGAAGAAGAGGGTCAGCTTTAAATAAGTCATGCAATGGGTGGTAGACAGAAACAGCTTATTTGGTTTGCAGTTACATTAATAGAGGTATAACATCATGAGCAAAGAAGGTGATGGACTTGTCCTAGACAGTCCAATTCAGAGTAGAAGACACATCTCCCGAGTGACATTGACCAGCTAGGGTATGTGAAGTGGACAGTGACTAGAACAAAAAGGGGCCTGAAAATTGAATCCTGAGAATGTTGCTGGGAGCTCCTGGGAGAATTCACAGTGTTAAAACTAAGGGTCATTTGTTCTCTGAAGCAGTGCTTCTCAGCCCTCGCTGCTTCTTAAAATTATCTGAGGGAAACTTTAGAAAATATCCATATCAGCGGGGTGTGGTGGCGCATGCTTATAATCCCAGTACTTGGGAGCCTAAGACAGGAGGATCGCAGGTTTGAAGCCAGCCTCGGCAACTTAGTGAGGCCCTCCGCAACTTACTGAGACCCTGTTTCCAAATAAGAAATAAAATCATGCTGGGGATATAGCTTGGAAGTAGAATGCCTCTGGGTTCCAACCCCAGTGCCACAAAAAAAAAAAGAAAAGAAAAGAAAATACCAATATCCAGACATCCTCCCCAGAAGTTCTGACTCAGTTGGTCTGGGGTGGACCCAAAATTATTTCTCTGTCTGTCTGCCTCTCTCTCTCATTTATTTATTTAGGGATTGAGCCCAGGAGAGTTCTACCTCCAAGCTAAGCCCCCAGCCCCTTTTATTTATTTATTTTTTTGGAAACAGGGTCTCGCTAAGTTCCTAAGGCTGGCCTTAAACCTATGATCCTCCTTTCTCAGCCTCCCAAGTACTGGGATTACAGGTGTGTGCCACCATGCCCGGCCAGCATTTACATTTTCTAAAAGCTCCCAGAATGATTCTAACATGCTACCAAAAAGGCGACCCCTGCTTGAGAGGATGTCACGGGGAAGGAGGGATTGTGCTTACTTGGTGTGACTGTGGAGAACAAGTGTGGGTGTCTCCTCTGAAGAGGGCTTAGCTTTTGAGGTCCAGTGATGCCAAAAGGTAGGACAAGCAGAGATCCACACGGAGGTGGAAATAATTTGCAACCAATCTCTCAGTTGTTTACTGAACCTTTATAAAAGAATGTGAAGGAGTCAGCTATGTCCCCAGGATGCCCGCCCACCTTGGGACTCGTGGGGTGAGAGGCAGCGCAGCCAGTGTCTCTGGGCAGAAGCATGTTTCAGGCTGGGGAGGGGAGAGAGCCATGGACAGGCAGCCCCCACCAGTGTTCCCGAGGGCTGTAGTCCTGCCCCAGGAGAGAAGAGCCTGCAGGAAGGGGGCCGAAGAGCCGGCCCTCACTTGCATGAAGGTGTAGGACTGGGGCCCTGTCCTGGAACGTCAGAATCAAAACCGAAAGGCCTCTGACCAGGAATGGCAGCATTTGGAGGGGAGGGAACAAGTGGGCCTTGAACACCTGCTAGAGGCCAGGCCTGTGGGCGGCTTCCATGAGTCACACGGTGATTATTTCCTGTGTCATCCCAAGCCTTTGGTGAAGTCTCCTTTAAATATTCCAGCCCATCCTCAGCCAGATCAGTCTTCCCCATGCTTGGCCCCGAGCAGCAAGTCAGGAGCGGGGCACCCTTGGATTCACAGAGACTGCCGTTGATGCGCACTTGCTGCAGGAAAGGAAAACTGAAGGGAACGAGTAGGAGCGGATGGCCTTGCCCTGGCATTACGATCTTAACAACTCACCTCTAGAGAACACGTCACAGGGAACGAGGAGCTTTGACGTATTTTATCTCAAACAGTCCTGTGGCACGTCTGGTTATTCTCACTTTACTTTTAGGTTCTGAAACTCAGAGAGGTTAAGTCACTTTCCCAAAGACACACGGCTAGTCAATGGAATAGAAAGTGGTAGAGCCGAAAGCCAGGCACACCCACGACAGCTCCAGAGTTCACCTAAGGTCCCAGTCACCCATCCGGAAGCCCCTAGCCTGCTCCCCTCTTCTGATCCATCCCTGTCTCTTTGAATCCCATTACCCAACCTTCTTTCCCCGTAGAGCTTCTCATTACATGACTTGATTACCCACACACTTATCTGTTACGGTCTGTCTCTCCCACTAGTAGGGAAGTGCCATGAGGTGGAGCACTGTCCCCCTTGTTCACTAGCAGAGTGTCTGGCACCCAAATGTCCCACCAAGGAGCCACTCTGCCCCTGGCTGAGGAACTGCTCTGGGGGTCATGGTGGCAGTGGGGGTAGATATTCCCGGGGACACAGCTGACTGTTCCATGTTCTCTTTCACAAAGGTTCAGTAAACAAATGGGAGGTTGTTTGCAAATTATTTCTGCCATCTCTCATCCAATGGTGTTAACAGCTGGCTGAGCTACAATATATCAATTGTATAAATTCCAAGGGCATTTTCATGTTTCAATCTCCTTATGTATTTCTAGTTGACCAAACTTGTGCAAATTACCATTAACTGCAATCCCATCACCTGGCTCACTGGGCAGGAAGGCAGTGGCCTGGGTTTAACTCCTGCAGGGCCATGGAGGGGAGAGGGAGAGGCCTGGAGCGAAAGACAGGTACAGAAGACCTGCTGGGAAGTGTCTGTCAGTTGTTCTAATCCATAGAGCTCTGTCTCCATTTTCCACGGGGTCCCTGTTGGGCCACCTTCCATGCTACTTCTCTATCTGCTCAGCATCTTCTCTCTTGGGCTCTTAAGTCATTTCCTGCCTCATTCCACCCAAACCGATGGCTGATAGAGCCCCTCCTTAAATACAGCACCACTTCAACTCAAAACTGGGTAGCAGACACAGGGAAAGAGATGCTGAGAACGTGGTCCTCTATTTGGACAAAAATTATAATCCAGTGAGAGCTGGAGGAGAAGGAGAATGCTCAGATCTCTTCAGGGCTGGGACAGGGACTTGCTCATGGCTCCATTGCTAGTATCCTGGCACAGAGGTTGGTCCAAAAAAATTTTTGAATGAATGAATGAATTTAATACAAAGATCATGCACAGTCTTGGGATCAGAAAACTGGATTTAAATCCTGGTTCTAGGATTCTTGAGATCTTGGGCCAGTCCCCTAACCACCCTGAATCATAATTTCCTCATCTGTAGTGGAGCTGGGCACACTTAGTGGGAAGGCGTCACATGGCCCCCTCCCTCAGTTTTCTGGAGGGAGAGAAAATCTTCTGTCAGTAACATGCTAGAACTGTCAAAAGTACATAAAGGGGCTGTGTCAACTGTGAAACAGAAGTCACGGTTCTGTTTATTTCATGATGATGTAAACTTCACAATTTTTCCTTCCAGATAAAAAATATAAACCTTTCATTGCTATCTCCAGGAAATCTGTAAACTTCAAACATTGTAGACCTGCCTGCCTCGGATAAAGGAAACAGAGACGATGCTCAATGCTCGCCGGACCCTCGGAAGACTCAGCCCAGTAGGGGATGGGTCTTCCTTCCCTGCAAGTAAGGAGGGGTGCTCAGGGAGGCACAAACGTCCTGGAGGAGCCATGCAACATGATCCTCGGGAAATGGGCAGGATTGGCTAGATGTAGACGGAGTGGAGCAAGAGAACCGTGGCCCATGACTCTCCCATGCTGTTGGGCCAATGAGAACTGGGGATAGTTGTTGCATTCTATTCTGTCTCAGCCCCAGCACATCCGGGCTTTGAGAATAACAATAACATCGACAACGATAAAGAATTTTCTGAGCATATACTTTGTGCCAGGAACCATGCTAAGTACTCACCAGTGGCATCTCATTTAATCTTTATGACTGTCCCACAAAATTGATCTGGTCGTATTCTGACCTGGCTCCCAGCGATCCCTGCCTCCTTCTGTGTCCCCTCCCCTTGTGTGTGGGTGGGCCCTGGCACCTTGCTTCTAGTGAAGAGAACAGGGCCAAGGTACGGCCTGCCACTTGCAAGACTGGACTTCTATCCTGATTGTGCTTGCTCTCTCTCTCTCTCTCTCTCTCTCTCTCTCTTCATGTGCTTATTCTGATGAAGCAAGCTGGAGGGGTCCATGCTACAAAAAACTAGGGGCAGCCTCTGGACAGCTGCCAGCAGGGACCTGATACGCACAGTGTGATGGCCCCTGAGGACCTGAATCCTGGCATCACCATGTACCCAGGTCTGGAAGCAGCCCCTTCAGATGAGGATGACACTGTGCCTGCAGCCCTGTGAGATATCCTGAGCAGGGGACTCAGTCGAGCTGTTCCCAAACCCCCAAACCACAGAGACTATAAGATAACAAGTGTGTATTATTTTCAATTACTGAAGGTTGGGGATGTTTGTTACACAGCAATACATAATTGATACAGTTACTATTCCTATTTTGTAGATGAGGACACTGAGGCTTGGGGAGGTTGCCTGGGCCACACAGTCAGTCAGTGAGGGCCCCAGGAAGAACCGAAGTTCATCTGACTCCACAGTCTGGGTTCTTACCCACTGAGCACCTCCTCTCTGGGGCCTGATGCACCACTGGTGATTCACCCTTCCTGTCATGGACTTCGAGACTCCACCCTGGCCCTTTGTCCACCTGCCACAGCTCTCCTCTTCTGAGACTTGACTGTATTTGATCTTGGGGCTTCAGTCCCTTCTTGGTAGGAGCCAGTTAAGACACACAGAGTCCTGTGACTTCTGTGGTCTCTGTGTATAGACACATTGACCCTCCCCCTTGCTAGAGACGGTAGATCAAGAAACACTGGCAAAGAAAGAATGGGGGAGGGAGGTTGTGGCAGGGCGGTGAGGGAGCCAAAGGCTGCATCCTCTGCGAAGCACCTGCCTCTCCCCTCTCCCTGCGACCCTCACTCTTGAGTACCCCCAGCACCCGGTCCACTCTGCCCACTCCCCCCCAGCTGCTCCTCGAGGCCTCCGGAGCCATCTTGGCCCCCACTACCCCAGCTATGAGCCTGTGCTGGAGCAGAGCCGGACTGCCTTGGCCTTGCTCCTGGCTCCGTCCCCAGGGCCCAGCTCCTGCCTCACCTAGAGCCGCAGGAAGGTGGCAGCCTGGGGTGGCCAAGGACCCAGGAGCTGGAGGCAGTCCACCTGGATCTGACCCTGATCCACTGCTTATGCTGCATGACCTTGAACAACCTCCTCAGCCTCAGTTTCCCCACCTGCAAAATGGGAATAAGAATAAGAACCGTAACGAAGTTCTGAATCTAGGGCTTGGCAGATGGGCAACATCGAACAAATATTATCCATTAATATTGCTATCACCATTATTATTTCCTTACTGGTAAAACTGGGATATTTCTGTATTTCATAGAACTAGCCACTGACTATAAGAAATGCCACTATTGCATAAACCACTAAGAAGAAAATGCTGTCAGTTATGGCCTCATTAATTGTAAGATGTTCCCATGTCTGAGTCCATAAAATACAGCACGAGCACCTGCCTCCCAGAGCTGTTGTGTGGACTGAATGGGATAATGCCAAGGTACTCACTAAATATTTGTTGAATGACTGGAGGCTGGACCCAAGACTCCCATCCCAGTGCTCCACCCCCTGCAGCCTCCCAAACACCAACTCCACACTGCAGAACCCACAGGGAGCAGGACAGATCTGCAAAGAGGTGGCTTCCACGAGCTCCCTGGCTGCATGGTCTCTCAGCTCCTGGACCCCAGCGCCGCAGAGCTCTCCCTCCTGCGGTGGAGATACCCCAGCCTCCACTCCGATCACCCAGAGGTGCTCCTTTCCTTCCTTCTGTTTGTTCCTTTAGGAAGTTCTTCCAAGATCTGCCTGTCTCCTTCCAACAACCAGAGCCCAGGCCCCAGGCTGAGCCCCAGTGATTAAAGGTGGCTGGATCTCCCATCCCTGTGACCAAGGCGCCTGCCTGGGACAGTGGTGGCGAGAATAGATAAACGCAGCCGGCCTCTGATTCACAGTCCTGCCTCCCTCGGGCAGGAAAGCAGCTCACGAAGCTCAATAACTTCCCCAATTTCCAGAAATACCAGTTGAGGCCTCTCTGGGTCCATGTCTGTGTCCCAAGCACATCTTTCTAGGAGCATCTGTCCCTCCCCTGCCACCTCCTGCCCCGATAGCCAGGACTGAGGTGACCTAGTCCGGGCCACCACCGAGGCAGTTGTCCCCAGCTCCAGCCAGAGACTGCGGCTCACCTGGGGCCAGCATGGCAGCTGCTGGGTCCCTCCCTCCCCTCTCAGCTCCGATGAGCTCCTCATCTCTCCCTGCAAATCAGGAGCACTTCATGGTGATCCGGCCCCCTCCCAGCCTGGGCAGACTTGGAAATAAAAGAGCTGGATGTGAGTCAGCGGACACTTAAGTCCCCACTGCATCCCCAGCAGCCACCTGTGAGGAGGGGTGACGCTGCGTGCCCCCTTCCCCGGCTCTCCCCTCAGCCCCTCCTGTGCCTGGGTACCCTGGAGTCTACAGCCAGCACCCCCTCACTGGGTCAGACGACGGGGCTCAGCGACTGAGCGAGCACACACTGCACAGCTCGTGCTAAGGAACTCGGGACTCAGGACTGGACCAGCATGGCGAGAAAGACTTCACAGGGCAGGGAGGGGTGTTCACAATAGCCCTGAGCAGGAGCGCTGAACCCCCCTTTTCAGATGAAGGAGAGAGGCTGTGCCCTGCACCCCGGGAAGAGTCTGGGCTGTGTTGCACAGGGTCCATATACACTCCCAGGGAACCGCCCACCTGCATACTTGTGCCCTCGACTTGAAGCTAGATTTTGTCCTCAAATGGACCCAAAAGGAATGTGATACTCAGGCAGAAGACTGTGGCCCAGGCTGCAGAGCTGACAAGGAGTTCGCTCGTGCTGGAGGGACAGGCGCTGTCGCTGGAGGTGCCTGGCACAGCCGAGCCTGAGCCCGTGCGGCCGGCCAGCTGCAGGACGACCTGCCCTGTCTTGTTTCCAGACCGCTGCTGCCAACAGGTCCCCACTTCCGCTTCCCAGTGGCCTCTCCCTCGCAGATGCTGAATTCCAAATGCAGAGAAGATAAATATTTCAAGGCTCTGTGGCCTGAGTCACCGCAGTTTGGTGGCAGCTGATGCTCTGCAGCTGGCCCTGCCCACGGGCCTGCTTAGCATGCCATTAGGATGCAAAATAACATCCCTCACAAGCTCCCCTCCAGGCTTCTTTGCTTTTCCCTTCAAGGCCCTGGTGGATTAAGAAGCTTCTGGAACAGTGGGGAGGCACTTCTCCCGCTGCTCTGCTGCTCTTACTGGCCAGAGTTCCAGTCTGGGTTTATGCGCTTGGCTCCCAGCCGGCCTGGGCTGGGACTCTAGTCCTCAGCTGCCGCCTCCTCCTGGCTCTTTGCAAGTCACCCCCTGCACACCAAAAAACGCAGCCAGCCCGGGTCCCTCTTCACAACCCTCCACCAATGCCTGCTGGCAGCAGTTTATCATCAGAACCAGGACAGCGACCTCTACGCTGAACCCCAAACTCTGGCTTCCTCTTCTTCGACTCCCTCTCCAGCCACACCGGCCTTCTTTCAATTCCCCCAACAAGCCAACTACTTCCTGCCACTGGGCCTTTGCACCTGTGGTTCCCCCTTTCTCCTGATCTGTACTTGGCTGGCTCCTAGAAGCACTAAAGGGAAGTTCTCAGCCCCCAGCCCTGCAGTCAGGAGGCACATTTAGCAGGACCCTTAGTTGGGAAGTGCTGTGTTGGGGGGAGGGGAGGAGTTAAGGCCCAACAAAGGGGAAGTGACTTGGTTTCCTGTTCAGGGACTCTGTCTGACCACCTGCTTGTCTGGTCTGGAACCCTGTGGCGGGCTTTCCAGGGGAGAGAGCAGACTCCTAAGCAGGCAGCAGGGTGATAAGTCCCCCTCCCCTTTATGCTTCTGAGGCTGTGCAGGGTGGGCTGGCCAGCTCTGGGGGAGGGTGGGACGGAGAACAAGGGGGAAGGGCTTTCAAAAGAGGCAGCTATTCAAGGTCACACACAAGGACAAAGCAGGCATAGAGCTCCAGGTGCCTGGCCCCTAGCTGGCCTGGCCATGCTGTGTGTGTGTGTGTGTGTGTGTGTGTGTGTGTGTGTGTGTGTACTCTGTGTGTGTGTATGATGATTGTGCATATCTGTGAGCTATGGCGGTGCTCACGTGCCTGTGTGTGTCCAGTGTGAGGGTGTGGCTGGATGGGGGCGTGTTGCCTCTGACAGGTGCAGCCATCCTGCCCCACCTACCCACCTACCCGCCATGCCTGGCCTTCCTCTGACCACAGGTGACAGGGAGGCTCCCTCCTGCAGTGCCACCTGGCCTGGGTTGGCTGCCTTGGCTAAGCCTGGGAGAGGAGGGTCCTCTGGCTGTCAGGTGTCCCTGGGCTGAGCTAGAAGACCTGGGACCTTGTTCCTGACTGATCACCTCTTCCTGTGAGGCCTCAGGCAGCTCACAATATGTCTCTGTCCCCTGCTTCCTTTGGCAAGCGAAAGTGGCCAGGAGAGGGATGGGGGGTTGCTGTGGCTGTCCCCTCAGCCACGCCCACCCACTGCAGCCCGCCACACTGAGTCCTCTCAAGCAAAAGGGGCGCCCCCCCCCCCGCTGCGGGTGTAGGGCTATTCTTACTCCCTTTGTCCCTCTGGCCTCTAGCTCACAGTCTCCACCCAGCCAGTCCCTGTGTGCCTGGCCTCTGACTCAGTTTGTCCTAAGTACTCTCTCCTCATACCAGCCAGCATGTCAGTGGGACCAGAGGGCCCCTGTGCCCTCAGGATGAGCTTGACCCTGTGCCGAGGACACCAGCCAACCTCTGGGGGAGGGGAGGCGGACCAGGAAGCAATGGGACAGCAGGTCCCTCTGTGCCTGGGGCATGGCCTCTGATTCCAGAGATCAGCTCTCCTTCCTACGGTGGGCAGGCCCCTCACACTCAGGTGTCAGCTGCTCTTCTCTGAAATGGGCATGTGGAACCAAATTCCAGATGGGCTGTGGGGTCCCAGAAGATCCTAAGAACAGTAACATGTATGGAGTGGTGTCAGGGGCTCAGCTGGGTCTTCTCAGATGCCACCAGGGTGGAAGATGAGCCTGAGGTCACGGTGGACTGGGAGAGCAAGTGACAGGACCACGCATGGGCGAGATGGCTTTGGAAAGGCCCCAGGCTGTGGAGGAGTTGGCCCTCGTGGGACTGTCTCCAAGTGTGAGCCGAGCAGGATGGGGAGGTGGAGTCCATGTCTGGAGTGGCAGAGCCTCGGTTTCCCTGGGGGGTCAGGGTCCCCAACGAGACACAGGCAGAGGCCCCAGCTCCTTTGGCAGAGTGTGGGGGCAACAGTGGGTGAGGAAGGAAAGAGACAGGAGGGGTGAGTTCGGGGGCAGGACTTTAAATGGCCCTGCAGCTGAGCCCAGTCATCCTGCCCTTCAGGTGTGGCCGGCGGGCCTCAGGGGACAGCTCCCAGGCCAGCGCAGCCAGAACATGGAAACGCCACTCAGAGATTGCGGAGCTGGCAGCCAGCAAGTTCACTTCGCATGAGTGCCCGGAGGACCGGAGGTGACCACAAAGCTGCATGGCCTTAGAGGCACAGAAGCCAGCTCCTCAGGGTGGGAGTGGGGTGCTGGGGGAGGGACAGCTCAGGCCTCAACAGCTGTGTGACACCCTGGAGGCACGCTGGCCTTGCTGACAGGTGGGTCCTAACCCGGCCTCCCCGGTCAGTCGCGGCGTGCACCGGCCTGATGGAGAGCAGGTCTCCAGGGCTACGAGCTCGCTGCCTCTGCAGGGCCCGGCTCCCTCAGTCCCAAGGGTTTCCCCCCTGCCCACGGGCAACTTGTGAGGATGCATTTGTATGATTATTGAAGAACCAGGCTGAAGCCAGCTCTTCTTAGCTGGTGGCCTAGAGCAAGTTCCTCTATGTCTGTAAATCGGGGAGATGAGGAGCCAGCCAGGGCTGTCCTGACGACTCAATGAGTTCCCACGCGCCAAGCCCTTAAGTCGAGAGTGGCACAGGAGGAGGTTTAGTCCCCGCTAGCTACGATCGTTATTGCTGACGGTGTGACTGTGGCCGCCCGCCTCCCCTACCACTTTGATGACCCAGCCCCTCCTTGTCTGGTCCCTGAAGCTTGCCTTATGTCCCCCAAGGCCACCCTGAGCTTGCCTGGAATGTGAGGCACAAGACCTGCCCTCCCACCCCCACAGCACTGCACATGCCCAGGACCCACGCGTACACACACAGCAGCCCCTCACCTCCTCTCCACCCCCCGGCTCTACTGTTCCTTCAGGGGAACAGGGGAACTTGGGCACAAAGTGGACTCAGCATGTTCCCTCTTCCTAGGGGTGAGACCTTGAGCCAGGGTTTACTTCTCCGAGTCTCAGTTTCACGGTCTGAGCAGTGGGGGTAATTAGCCCTGACCAGCCAGCCACGTGGCCAGAGGGAAAGCGGCTCTGCAAGGGTTGCAGGGCAATGATCTTTCCTGGAAATAAGTTACAGGGTGTGATCTCTTCCTCAGTTCTCGCTTCCCGAGAAAGATTTCACACGGAAAGCACAGAAGGGGAGCAGACGAGGTTTATTTAGAGGGTGGGGTTACAGTTTAGGAGAAGGCCATGATAAAGGGGTACGTTCCAGAGAGAGGGTCTGGAGTGGACGACTTCCCAGAGTGGAAAATGGCACAGAACAAAGGGGTGTGTTCCAGAGAGAGGGTCTGGAAGGGTTGTTTCTGGAAGTGGAAAAACGGTGGCGAGCTTCATTCAGTCCAGACACCTCCCCCGTCACGTAGCTGCACTTGGAGAGGTCACTACCTCTTTTGTGCCACAGCTTAGCGTGTCTGCACTACTCTCGCCAGGTTGGGAACTTTCTCATTGATGTTAAGTACTTGATGTTAGCCGGGCAAGGTGGAACACACCCACTTGGGAGGCTGAGACGGGAGGACTGCAGGTTCGAGGACAGCCTCAGCAACTTAGCCAGACCCTCAGCAACTTAGCAAGACCCTGTTTCCAAATAAAAAATAAAAGGCTGGGAGTGTAGCTCAGAGGCAGAATGTCCCTGGGTTCAGTGCCCCACTACCAAAAAAGAAAGGAAAGAAAAGAACCCCTGGGTGGTATCTAGCCTCCTGATATCCCTGCCATTCTCTAACCACAGCTAGAGATACCATCCGGTATCTCCATTCACGAGGGCCTGCTCACCTTTTCCTCGGGTGCATCCCAATCTTGCCCTGATCTGCTCCTTTCTATTTAGTCGCCTAACCCAACTGTCTCCAGGGATGCAGTTTCTCTAAATCCCACCCTTAGCTGGGCGTGGTGGCACACGCTTGTAATTCCAGTACTTGGGAGACTGAGACAGGAGGATCGCAGGTTCGCGGCCAACCTCAGCTACTTAGTGAGGCCCTCCACAACTTAGCGAGACCCTGTTTTAAAATAAAGAATAAAAAATAGGGCCGGGGGTGTAGCTCGGAGGTAGAATGTCCCTGGGTTCAATCCCCAGTACCACAATAAATAAATAAATAAATAATAAATAAAAATAAATCCCACCCCTACTGACTAGAACCTGACCTCCCCCACCCCCACCCCACAAGTTTGTACAGATTGACAAGGCCTGGTCCAGGCTCTTACTCTCCACTCCTGCCTCCTCTGACTCTTGCTCTCCTATAAACCAGCATCCAGAGCCCCCTTGAGGGCAAAGACTGAGGCTCCTGCTTCCAGGACCCCCCATTCCACTCTGGGAGTCCAGATGGCTGAACTACCAGGAGCCGAGCAAGGTTACAGAGAACTGGAATAAAGATGGACTCTAGGGCCCCTGGGGATAGGTCCTGCCCCCTCAGACAGACTGGCACATGCTCATGAACATGTGGGAACACAGCACTGGACAACCCTCCTGGTCCCCAGGCCAGGGCCACCATGTTCTCAGAACACAGGGTGGCAATCGCAAGGCCCCTCCCCCTCCAGCATCCCTGGACGCCCTCCCAGCTTCCTCTGCTCAACAATGTGCTGTTGCCACCTTGAGTCCTCCCTGGACATCTCCAGGCCCTGCCACCCCTGCTGGCTGCACAGTTGACGTGGAGTAGGGGGGAGGTCAGGAGCAGGAGAGACAGGACCAGAGAGGTCTGGGCTGGCCCTCGCTGTACTGGGCAGGAGAGCTGGGTGTGGGCCCCAGCCAGGTCAGTGGCTCTTTATGTGATCCCAGGCAAGCCCCTGTCCTCCTTGGCCTCAGTTTCCCCCTCTGTAAAAAGACAAAAGCCATCTGTGTGGCTGCAGACATGCCGGACATTTCTCTGGCTGGGGGAGGCAGTCTCTAGGGCTCAGACTTCACGGGGAACAAGCAATCTTGCTAGTGAGAAGGTGACCACCTGGGTTCCTCCTGCCCCCACCCCACCAGCTGAGCAGCTCCTGCTGCCCGGGGTTCCAGCCCTGGCTCCCCACTTCCTCTCCTTGGGACTTGGGGCTGCTGCTCAATCTTTCCACCTCTGTGCAGTAGATGCGCATGGAACACTTGCCACAGGGTCCCTGGGCCATGTGGGTTCCTGGCAGATGCTAACTGTGGCTAGCTCTTGCTTGCCCAAGATGGCTAGAGATGGCTTCATTTGGGACCAAGTAATCTGCAGGGGCCTCTCCCATGCTCCATTTCACCTGAATGGAGTCTGCCCAAAGCCCAGTGAGGGGACTCCCATTTCCCTGAATTGGAAAAATGTGGGTCACATGTTGGAAACCCTGGCAACCAGCTCCCAAAAGACGGGGACGGGGTGGGGGTGTCACCACAGCCCAGCCACCTCCATCTCCACCACTGCCTGAAACTCCACCAACTCTACCGTTAGTCTGTGCAGCTCACGAAGCTCCTCACCACCCAACAGGCCAGTAGGGGCTCCCCCATGGTGGATACGGCCCCCGGGCTGCAGCTGCGCACAACCCCTGGATCCCACCACCACCCTCCAGGATCTGCCAAGGGCTCCCTGATTGCTAATTTAGACTTTCCTGCCATCCCACGCAGGGGAATCAGGGGAAATCAAATTACCAAGTTATTCACTCTTTTTGTACAGCTGATGGGCTGATTAGCTGTCAATCAGGGCCAACATTAACATCTGACACTGTGTGCATAACAATTACCAGTCACATTAAGGAAACCTTTCCCTTTCTCTCTGAAGGGAGGGGGTGGGGAGAGACAGGAGAGAGGGGGAGGCAGAAGGAGGTGCTGGAGGGAGAGGGAGGAAATTCAATCAGTATAATTAGCTCAATCAGAGGAGAACATCACTTTGCCAGCTGAGCAGAGCCACCGCCACTGCCAAGGGCTGCAGGCTGACCAGCTGCTCTGGAGCCTCTGCCCACCCTGCCCTCCAGCTAGTGCCCAGTTGCAGCTCCTGCCCGAGCTACCTGCCCTGCCTGTCAATCAACTACTTGGCTCCGCCTTAGATGCACCTTGCTCCAATCTCATGGGCCCATTCCCGCCTGCTTCCCTGGGATTGGCTGTGACCAAGGAGCTGGTATGTAAGACTCCAAGGATTGAGGCAGAGGTGGGAGGTCCGGTGGGGTGCCGAGGAAGAGACTCCTCTGCACTGGATCCTTGCACTGGATTGTTCTGACACTTGGTGGAGCCGCCTGCAGAGCTTCCTGCACCTTCTCTGAAGACCATCTGGTTCTCTGGCCCTCAGCACCCTTCTGAATTGTTGGACCTTCTCTGGGCAGATCTGCCTTTTCTTTAAGTGACTCTCCCCACCACCACCCCCTCATCTACCTGCTGCATCTGACCACCCTCCAGTGCATCACTGTCCGGAGAAGAATCAGTATTCCCAGTCAGTAAGTGGTAACCAATGTGGTGTTCCTGGGCCTGTTTCCCCACCTGTAAAATAGGCTGAATCCAAGAGACCGCCAAACCAGCTTTTTTTGAGTCTCTGGGTCCAAGGAGTCTTCACTCTGGTCTCTGCAATGCCTCACTCCCCCACCCCAGGGAGGGGTGCTTCAAGCTCTTTCCCTGGTCTGCCCACAGGAGGGCTGTGGCGTGTCAGTCACAAGTCCCATCAGGAACTCCCTGTGACCGGAGCAAAATTATCTAGTGACATCCTTTGGAAGGAGCCCAACTTGTCCCTGGCCCATGGGCTGATGGCTGCAAGGATGTACATGCCGAGGGGCCCAGGCAGGGTGCCACCTTGCTTGCTTTCTTGTCACCAAAAGCAGATCTCAGGGAGGGTGACCTCAGCTCTGCCCTGATGAGCAAGTCCCAGAGAGGCCAAGTGACAGACCTGAGGTGGTCTCCAGGATGACTGGCAGGCAGGAGGGATGGCTGAAGCCGGGAGCCACACATGGATTGATGCAGGGAGGTCGAGGCAGAGAGAGACCTTAGCCTGCTCTGGTGATGGGGAGGGCTCAGGAGGGGGAGGAGGACACAGAGGCCTGTGAATTTCTTGACCCAGGGTATGAGTCAGCTAGGACCGCCATAACAAAAGACCACAGGCGGGGTGACTTCAATGACAGAAATTCATGGCTGTGCAACTCTGGAGGCTGGAAGGCCACGATGGGAGTATCAGCAGGGCTGGTTTCTCCTGGGGCCTCTCCTGGGCTTACAGATGGTGCCTTCTCTCTGTATCTTCACGTGGCCTTTCCTCTCTGCACAAGAGCCCCTGGTGACTCCCTGCGTGCCTTAATCCCCCCTTGTAAGGACAATTGTCACATCAGGTTGGGGGCACACTAACAGCCCCATTGTAACTCAATCGCCTTTTTTAAACCCCTATTTCAAATCCAGTCACATTCTGAGATACTAGGGCTTGGGGCTTCAACCTATGAATTTTATGGTTACATAATTCAATTCACCCAGAGAACTAAACAATAGTAGTTGTTGCTGCTGCTGCTGCTGCTGCTGCTGCTGCTGCTGCTGCTGCTGCTGTTAGCTAACACATACGTAGCCCTGACTTCAGTCCGGGCACAGGGTCTGTGGACTTTACGTGTTCCCATTAAATCCTCCCAGGGCTGAGCAGGTAAGATGAGTCAGGTATTATGATCGTCCTAGCTCTACAGATGGGGAAACTGAGGTCCAGGGATGTGCAGTAAGTTGCCCATCTAATAAGCAGCAGAGCCAGGATTCAAATCCAGGCATCTGCCTCCAGAGTCTACACTCTCGGCAGCTATATCACGTTCCTATCTGCGAGGTCCTTGGCAGCTCGAGGCAGCGTGGCCAGTCTTTCCCAGCCACAGAGCAAGCTGTGTTCCTGCCTCACAGCAGCCTGGGGCCATCTCGGGTGACCTCTAGGCCAGCCCTGGTACCCAGCCATCCACAGCCCGGGAAGCCACACCACCCCTGGCAACCGGAAGGTCTCCACATGGAGGGCAGAGAGCACATCTGATTCTGACAGCTGCCAACAGATTATGTGCCAGGCCCCGTGCTAAGTGCTCTGCGAACATTATGTCATTTAATCCTCACATCGATCCTGTGATCCAGAGACCGGTATCGTGCCCGTCCGTTCTCTCTCCACACCACTTCCCAGCAACCCTTCCCAGACCAACCCCAACTACACTCGCCCAGTGTCACTTCTAGGCCACCATAACTAGTTTTCTTAGGCACTCCTAAAGCAACTAATTCACTAAGAAAACTGTCTTATGAATGCCTACTACGTGCCAGGCCCCGTCCTGGGTGTCAGATACCAGTGGGGAAACCACAGAAAGAATTCCTGCCCTTGTAGAACAGATAATCTAGTGGGTTTAGACAGAATATGAGCAGGCATGGAAATAAAGAAATGTGATAGTTACAGAGTGATAAATGCAATAAAGAAATAAAGCCAAGGCATGGGATGGGTTGCAGCCACCTCCGATGAATCAGTCATGGCAAGCCTCCCTAGGAGGTGACATCTGAACTGGCATCTGAATAATAGTGAGGGGCAGAGCAGGAAGGCAGAGAGAACAGTATTGCAGAGGCCCCCAGACAGGTGCAAAGGGCCTGAGGCCAGTTCAAGGGGCAGAATGAAGGCTGGCCTGGCCGGAGTGGAGAGGCCTGGGAGACTGGCGGGAGAGAGGACTCACGAGGATCTATACCTGAGCTTACCTTTGCATAGTCATCCAGGATGAGCTGAAAGTTCCTCCCAATGTCTAATTCAAATCCTTCCAACTGTAGCTGAAAACTCATCGCCTTGTTCTGGCTTCAGAGGAAACTGAAATCTGGGGACACTTAGGGTCTCTCTCTCTCTCTCTCTCTCTCTCTCTCTCTGTCAAAGCCCATCCTCCCCCCCCCCAACCCAAGCATTTCCAGGTGGCATTTAAGGGGATGGTGGGGGTGGGGCTCAGATCCTCTGTCTGCTAAAGAAACTGCCTGGGGTGTTTTCAACAGATCCCCTCCCCCCCACACACAGGCTGTCAGAGCGTGACAGGGAACAGTTTTCACCAAAGGTGCCCTGGTGTTACTGCCTGAGCACACTCACAAATTCCTGCCTGAACCTGGAAGCAAGGGCCTGTGCTTAAAATAAGAGGCGAGGAGACCCCGGGGAGCCCTCCGCCCATCTCCATTCTATTCTCCTCTCTTTTCCCCCCAGCTCCCAGCTGCAGAGTGGAAGAGGCACTTTCCAGGAGCCAGGCTGCCCTGGATTGTTGGGTCTACATTCCTGAGAGCCAGCTCTGTCCCGTGGAAGAGGCAGATGATGCCACAAGCAAGCACAACACCCGCTGTGATAAACAGATGACCTGGGAGCTGGGGAAGCCCAGGGTTAGAAGGAGGAGGGAAGCTTTGCTCATCATTTATTCATTCAACAACTACTGATAGAACACATGCTCTGTGCCAAGTGCTATTCCAGGAGTGGAGGGGGGAAAGTAGGGGTGGATTTGAGTAAGGCATGGCTAAATGAGTGACATAGTGCTAAAGACTTCACAGGAGGGGACATTTGGCATGGGTTTTAAAGCATGATTAGGAGTTTTCCAAGCAGGAAAGAAGGGAAGGGTACAGGAAAAAGCAAGTTCAAAGTCAGAGAAGTTCAGAGAATGTGATTTATTCAGCTGGCAGGAAAATAGTCTGCTTGTCTGCTTGGAAAGCATATGAACAAAATGAACAAGATATTGGGGACCATCCTGTAGGACCTTACAGGTTGGCGGGCTTGGGGGCAGAGGTACAGACTTCATCCTACAGGCAGATGGGGCCCCCCAGATCTCAGTTAGAGTGGGATAAGTAAAGAGGAGGAACCGCAGTTGGGAAGAGACACAGCTTTGCAGTGGTCCTAGTGAGCAATGATTAAGACGGAGCTAGGGCGGTTTCCATGGAGACTGGGAGGCTGGGTGGAGGTAAGAGGATTTTAGGATGTAGAGTCACCAGGTCTTGGTAGTTGACTGGCTATTTCTCCCTACCTTCTCCTTCCTCTAGGGCCTCCTGTGGGAGGGGCCTCCACTTATCTCCCAACAGACAGTCTCCCTTCCTCCCATTGTATTGCATTAGTTTTCAACAGAACAAAAGGCATCCCAGAACAATGGCTCCATCTCCCAGCATCCCTTGCAGCTAGACCCAGGCCTGTGCCTAAATACTATCTAATGGATGTAAGTAGAAGTATTATGTGGTAGTTTGGGGGAGCCTTCTTTTTTTTTTTCTGATACTAGGGATTAAACCCAGGGGTATTCTACCTCTGAACCACACCCCCAGCCCTTTTTATTTTTTATTTTGAAACAGGGTCTCGCTAAGTTGCTGAAGGTCTTGCTAAGTTGCTGAGGCTAACCTTGAACCTGTGATCCTCCTGTCTCAGCCTCCCAAGTACTGGGATAATAGGCGTGTGCCACCACACCCGACTTGGGGAGCCTTCTTTAAAGGCAACTGGCCTATGTCTCTGAGTCCATTCTTTGTCTCCCTTCCTCCCTCTGCTGCCTGAACAATAGATGTGATGGATGGAGCGTTTGGCCACTGTTTTAGCTCAGAGAGCTAGAAAGAGCCTGGGTCCCTGAGGGCACGAGACAGTAGACTCAGCACCAGCTTCTCACTGCTTACATCCATCAGACTTGTGTATGAGAAACAGACATCTACTTCTTTAAGACCTTGTTATTTTTGAGTTCGTCACAACCAAACTTGACCCTAAGTGATACAGTACTCTATCTCTCAGGCAATAAATTACTCCTCAGTGATCCAATGTTAGAGACAATATATGCGGGGAGGGGTGCTGAGATTGAACTTGGAGCAGTCTATGTCTGAGCTATACCCCCATCCCCCCAGCACCCCTCTTTTTTTTTAATAGTACTGAGAGTCTAAGTTGCTGAGACTGGTCTTGAGCCTGCGATCCTCCTGTCTCACCCTCCTAAGTAGTAGGATTATAGGTGTGTGCCACCACTCCCGGCCACACCCCCAGCCCTTTTTATTTTTTGTTTTGAAGCAGGGCCTCACTAAGTTGCTGAGGATCTTGCTGAATTGCTGAGGCTAGCTTCAAACGTGTGATCCTCCTGTCTCAGCCTCTCAAGTACTGGGATTACAGGTATGCGCCACCACACCTAGCCTACAGACAATATTAATGTATCCAATTTATGGATGAGGAGACGGGGCAAGCTGGAGTTAAGTCACTCATCCAAGGTCACACAAAGAGCTGGCGGCGCAGGAGAGACGCCAACTCCAGCGGTTTCACTCCAAACGCTCGGCCGCCTTGGAGACTCTACTTCTCAAATGTCTCTCCTCTCCCCTCCCACTTCCCTCAGCCCGACACATGCTTCCAGCAATAATAATGGCCTCAATAATAAGGATAATAACAATAAAAACACCAAGGTTTGTTCCTTTGTGGAGCCGAACAACTTCCCATTATTTCTGCCAACAAATTAGTCTTAATTGCTCTGTGGCATCACCAGGCGGCATTTGGGGAAAATGAAGAAGGTCCCCAACATGTCAAGAATATAATTTGATCAACAAAACATCTGAAAGAGAAAAAAAAATCAGTAGATGCTTGAATTAAAAAAAAAAGTCACTGGGCTGAATTTTCTAACCTGTCCTTTTAACTCCTCTCTCTGTAAAAGACGAATTACACCTCAGTGGCTGCTGTGGGGCTCTGCCTGGCTGAGCACTTCCAGCTGAGCGTGCGCCCTGCTGTCAGCCGGAGGGAGGGGTCACCCCACGAGAGAGGAGAGGGTTATTTGGGTTATTTCCTTGATTCCACTCTCGCCCCTCTACAGTCTAATCAGCATGGAGCAGCCAGGCGAGGCTTTCCAAACCGAAAAACCGAAATCAGATCACGCCTCGCCTCTGCTCAAAACCCCTCAGTAGTTTCCCATCCTACTTAGAATAAAAACCAAGTCGTCATCTTGGCCTGCCAGGCCTGCGGGGCCTCGTCCTTGCCCATCTCGCTGACCTAGTTGCCAACTCTTACCTTCTGATGCTCCTGTCTCGGAGCCTTTGTGCCTGCTCCCCCATCTGGAAAACTCTTTCCCCAGGGACCCACATGCCCGGATCCTTCACCACATTCAGCTCTCTGCTGAGGGAGGCCATTGCTGCCCACCGCAAAAAAGCATCCCTTCCTGCCCTGCTCTCTTTCATTGAACCGTTCATTACCTGCCGGCCATTGTACTATAAATGTATATTGGTATATTTTTATTGTCCTGTTTCTCAAATGGAATGTAAGCTCCATGAGGGCAGGGGCTGTGTCTGGTTTGTTCAATGTTTGGTCTCCATGCCCTAGGTTCTTAATAAATATTTGTTGGAGGAAGGGAGGGAGAAAAAGAGGAGGGAGAGAAGGAGAAAAGAAGGAGGGGAAGAAGGAAGGGAGGGAGGAATGGAGAGAGGAAGAGGGAGGAGGGGAAGGCTGGCAAGTACTTGATGAAGAAGGCACCGCAGAAGATTAAAAACTAAATTACTCTTAGCTGGGCACTGTGATGCACACCTGTAATCCCAGTACTTGGGAGGCTGAGACAGGAGGATCGCAGGTTCTAGGCCAGCCTCAGCCAATTAGTGAGACCCTCAGCAGCTTAGTGAGACCCTGTTATAAAATAAAAAATAGTTTAGGACAGGGCTGGGGGTATAGCTCAGAGGTAGAATGCCCCTGGACTCAATCTCCAGAAACAATAAACAAACAAACAAACAAACAATTATTAGGAATGGGGGTGTAGCTCAGAGGTAGAACGCCCCTGGATTCAATTCCCAGTAAAATAAATAAATAAATAAATAAATAGGCAGTAAATTACTCTTGAGGACCAAACAGAACAAAATTCAGTAAGAGGGATTGTCGTTAGACATAGGAAGTACTTTCTGAAGGTGAGAGAGGTAAGGTCCTGGAGGGGGTGCTGGGGTGCGAGGGGATTTTCGGTTAGGAAGTGGGGTCCCAGTGCCGGGGTGGGAGTGAAGCAGGACACCTGGTTTGAGCGGGGCAGTGTGGGTAGGTCCAGCCGGATCTGAGTTCTTCCCAGCCCTCTTCCTGCTTTTCTGCGGAAGTAACTGGCGCAGGAGGGATTGAGGAGTCATGAGGGGAGAGGGAAGGGGGGGGGTAGCTCTTTGCTCCTAACCTCCCCACAAAGTTACAGAAGAAATCTCAAGTAGTGAATCATCCCTCTTTACAATCAAGCAGTTATTTAAAATGGAAAAAGGAAAAGAGACCCAGAGAACGGGAGCGAGGAGGAGATTATCGCCAGTCAGCCTGCTCCCAAACTCCCGGCAATCAGCCCCTGAGATGTGTCTAATCTCACACGAGCTGCTTCCCTGATTGAGGGAGCTAATTGCCGGCTGACACAGCTTCCAGAGAAAGTACTTGCAGACGAAAAATGCCAAGCGCCACCGCCGCCGCCGCCGCCAACCCTAGTACATCTGTGCAGCCGTGATGGCTCGGGACCCGCCAGCCAGGCTGATGAAGACCTTGGCCTGCCCAGCAAAAGGAGGGCATGCGTTCCCCGCCAGCCAGCCACCAGGGAAATTGGCCAAAGCCCTGAATAGCAGATCCACAAAAGGGGAAATACCTTCTGTGTCTTATTTATTTATGGTACTGGGGATGGAACCCAGGGGTGTTCTACCTCCAAGCCACACCTCCAGCCTTTTTATTTTATTTTATTTTGTTTTGTTTTAAAACAGGGTCTCGCTAAGTTGCTGAGGCTGGCCTCGGACCTACGATCCTCCCGCCTCAGTCTCCCTAGTACCACACCATGGCCAGAAACCCCGGGAAGGAAGGGCCAACCTCGCTTGCAGTCAACCATGCTGCCTTTTTTTTTTTTTTTTTTTTTTTTTTTTTTTTTTTTTTTTTTTTTTTTTTTTTTTTTTTTTTTTTTGTCTGATTGAATTAGAAAAGGGTTTGAGGAAATAATGCTCAGGGTAGCCTGGTTCTCCAGGGAGGCAGGATGAGACCCTGAGCAGGTTCCTTTGCTAATGGGGATCTGTGATCAGGACACCTGGGAGGAACCAGTCACAAGGAGCCATATTTGCGGCTGCTGTCAGCACAGAATCTGGTAGAAACAGAAAGCGACGGCCCGGGCAGCTATGCCACGCATCTGAATTCCAGCCACAGCACGTCTGTGTCTGCCCGTCTGCATGCCACTGATGACAGAGTGCCCCTCCCCTGGGCTCCAATGCCAGGGCCATCCTTAGGTGGAGCCTCGGACTCTTCCCCAATTCCAAGTCCACTCCACTGAGGCAGAGTGACAGCCAGCTTCCCCCAGCCATGCATCAAGGTGACAGCAACATGGACAAGAGGAGCACCTTCTGCAGATGGTGTCCCCAGGAGGCTCAGGCTTCCTGGCCCCACGACATCATAACACTCAGCTGGACATGGTGATGCATGCCTGTAATCCCGATACTTGGGAGGCTGAGACAGGAGGCTCGTAGGTTTAAGACCAGCTTCAGCAACTTACAGCAAGGCCCTCCACAACTTAGTGAGATCCTGTTTCAAAATAAAAAAATAGTGCTGTGGGTGTAGCTCAGAGGTAGAATGCCCCTGGGTTCCATCCCCAATACCAAAAAAAAAAAAAAATCATAACATTCAGTTCTGGCAAGGATGTGGTAAGATTGACTTTCTTGTGTACTGTTCATAAAAATGGAAATTGACACAAACTCTTGGAAGATAACTCAGTAAAACCCAAATGGTCGTTCCCTTTTGCCCTCTGGGAATCAGAAGGAAGAAGATATGCTTCAGCTACCCTTATGCCAGACATCCCCGCTCAGTCCCTTTAGCAGTCTGAGGCCCAGTCTGTTCACATTCATTAGCAGATGGAATCATTGTGTAGTCAAGGTCGGCATCTGGGGGTGTCCTTGCTGGTACATCCTGTTGCTTCTACCCCAGGAACAGACCTGTGGTTCACCTAAGAAGGCTGCTCTCAAGATCAGGATCCCAGGAGAAAGGGCCCCACTGGAGCCCCAAACCTAAGACATGCACCCCAAGTCAGTCTTATGCTAGAGCTCCAAGGGGAAGACGTTAGGTCACATCTGCATGTGCCTGCACAGTTGTTAACAAAGTTCTGCTATTGCTTCTTGTTATCATTTTTTGGGGGTATACTGGGGATGGAACCTAGGGGCATTCTACTTCTGAGCTACACCCCCAGTCCTATGTATGTATGTATGCATGTAGGTATCTATGGATTGATTCAGGGGCATTCTACTTCTGAGCTATACCCTCAGCCCTATTTTATATTTTATTTTGAAACAGGGTCTCACTGGGTTGCTGAGAGTCTCACTATGTTGCTGAGGCTGTCCTCTAACCTGTGATCCTCCTGTCTCAGCACTGGGATTACAGGAGTGCACCACCATGCCTGGCTTATTTTTTTATTTTGAAACAGGGTCTCACTAACTTGCTGAGGACCTCACTAAATTGCTGAGGTTGTCCTCAAACCTATAATCCTCCTGTCTCAGCCTCCCAAGTACTGGGATTATAGGTATGCTCCACCACTGTTCTGATCTTAATAAACATGGGTTTGTTTTGCCTGTTCTTGAATTTCCCACAAATAAGATCATACAAAATATATTTTTCTGGTTTTTTTCATTCAACATAATTCATCCATATGATGCATGTTCTCTTTTTGTTGCTATACACTATTCCATTATACAAAAATACCACAATTTATTTATTCACTTACATACTGATGCATATTTAGATTATTTCCAGCGTGGGGGCCACAATGAGTAGAATATAAATAAATCTTCTTTTATTGAACACCTCAATTTCCAAAGGAATCAATACTAAGGAAACAGAGAAGCAGACTAAGCTTCATGCATCAAGAAGTGCAGCACAAGCCGGGCATGGTGGAGCACGTTTGTAATCCCAGTACTTGGGAAGCTGAGACCAGAGGATCACAGGTTCGCTGCCAGCCTCAGCTACTTAGTGAGGCCCTCCGCAACTTAGTGAGACTTTGTTTCAAAATAAAGAATAAAAAATAGGGCTGGGGGTGTAGCTCAGAGGTAGAATGTCCCTGGGTTCAATCCCTGTTACTGCAAAAAAAAAAAAAAAAAAAAAGATGTGCAGCGCAGCATTGCTTATAACAGCCAAAAGCTAGAAGCAACCTAAACACTTCATAGAAAGAATTGGTTCAGCATGTTAAGATATAAGCACCAAATACTACATAGTCATTTTGAAATATGCTTGTGATAAATGTTAATAAAAGGAGAGAACAGTTATAATAATGTTTGGATAGCAACTTTTTAAAAATAATGTAAGCATTAAAAGGAAAACTGGAAAGAAAATCACAGAACTGTTAATGCTGGTTATTTCTCAGAGGTGAGATTATGGGTGATCATTATTTTCTTCCTCCAACTTTTCTTTGTTTCCTGAATGTTCTAAAATGTGTATATCTTACTTTTATAATCAGAAACACAATAAACATTTTTAAAAACTGCAAAGACTATTAATTCTGACTGAAACTGGGTATTACAAATAAACCCTTGCCCAAACAGAAATGAGTCCTTGGACTGCCAGCATCTTCGGGCACAATTTTCTAGGCCCAAATCCTTTACAAACACTTTCTCAAGAGGAAATTAGAAGCCGGGCGTGGTGGTGCACGCTTGTAATCCCAGTACTTTGGGAGGCGGAGACCGGAGGATCCGGGTTCGCCGCCAGCCTCAGCTCTCTGTCTCTCTCTCCCTGTCTCTCTCTCTCTTCTCTCTTCTCTCTCTCTCTTCTCTCTCTCTCTCTCTCTCTCTCTCTCTCTCTCTCTCTCTCTCTACTTAGTGAGGCCCTCCACAACTTCGTGAGACCCGGTTTCAAAATAAAGTATAAAAAAATAGGGCCGGGGGTGTAGCGCGGAGGTAGAATGCCCCTGGGTTCAATTCCCGGTACCGCAAAAAAAAAAGAGGAAATTATTTTGTGTGTGTGTGTGTGTGTGTGTGTGTTGATAGGGATTGAATCCAGGGGCGTTCTACCTCTAAACTACACCCCAGCACTAGTTTTTATTTTGAAACAGAGAGGCTCTAGGTTGCTGAGGGTCTCACTAAGTTGCTGAGGCTGGCCGCGAACCTGCAATCCTCCTGTCTCAGCCTCCCAAGAAGTACAGGTGTGTGCCACTATACCTGGCTTGTGAAGGTACCTTTGTGTCTGTATTCCAATTTGGATTGCTGGGATTTGAAAAGCCCTAAGCGGAGCTCAGGAATGAGGCATTAGAAACAGGCGAGGCCACCTGCAAATGGACCTTTTTCTAGTTATAGGTAAAGTCCACAGGCTCCAGGAGTTCAGGGACCTCTATGCCTGTCCCAAGCACTCTGGTGTCCCCAATGCCTAACACAGAACTTGGACTTCCCAAGTATTTGTTGGATGAATAAGTGAATGAATGAGTGAATGAATGAATTTAACTGTACGGTTCTTATTTCCCCTTATAAACGCTTCTTGTATTCACAGAGGAGTATTTCTCCTCAAAGACATTCCCCTGGGAGACTATAAATAGTTTTTGCAATAGCGCTCCTATGGCAAGGAACGGCAGGAATTCCTTTTGTAGGATGGCTTCCAGAATCTGTCACACACTCCTGAATGGTCTCATGGGTGGCCCATCGGAACAGAAGACCCGTGGGAAGGGGTAGGGAGGGTGGGGAGGGTGGGGAGGCAGGATGCAAAGCCAGCCCCTCCTCTTGGGTACTGAGAAGACCAGGCCAGGCGGGACTGGACACAAAGCTGATCTGTCTGGAGTTGAAAGTGAGAGAGAACAGAGCCCATGGGCAGCCTCGCCTCCGCCAGGAGTCCACACACCTCTCCACCAGACCTGCCCTCCTACAGCTCATTCCTATTATCACTTGCTACCTTCGGAACCTCTGATGGCTTGCAAATGCGGGCCATGCCTCCCAGGCTGGCTTTTAAGGCCCCATGGTGTCTGCCTCCATCAGCTACAGCCTCATCTCCCACGAATCCCTTGTACACAGCTCCTCAGGGGAAGGCTACTGCCCTGAGACTCCCTGTGGGTCACCAGCCCTGCCCATGAGCAGGGCTGTCAGAAACATCATGATCTCAGCCGGGTGTGGTGGCGCACACTTGTAATCCCAGTACTTGGGAGGCTGAGACCAGAGGACCCGGGTTTGCGGCCAGCCTCAGCTACTTAGTGAAACCATCTGCAACTTAGTGAGACCCTGTTTCAAAATAAAGAATAAAAAATAAGGCTGGGGGTGTAGCTCGGAGGTAGAATGCCCCTGGGTTCAATCCCCAGTACTGCAAAAAAGAAAAAAAGAAACATCATGATCTCCTCTGGAGCTCTGGGGCAGTAGAGACCGGGTGGAGGGAACTGGATAATCTAATCAAGCCATGGAGTTCTGGACTGTGGTTCTCAGCTCTCCCAGGTCCTAGAATCACCCGGGAAGCTGCGACAGTGTCCAGCCACCCACCATGATTGATGATGCCCTCCTCGTGTTGCTAGGAAGTGGCTCCCTGCCAAGGACTCGATTTCCCACTTTCCCTGCATATCAAAAGCCCGTGGATAGAGCTCCAGCTAAGGAGTGTGGGTGGGAGAGGGGTGCATCCCTTATGGGCCTGGCCCCCAAAACCCTCCCAAACAGTCCCCATTCTCTTCCCTGACCCGCTTTTCTAGATGGTGAAGCCCAGGGGACCTTGGGAGCCACCGGCTGGAGATGACGGCGCCCTGGTCTGCGGGGTCCTGAGTGACAGTGTGGAGGGTAACCAGCCCTGCAGACTGGACTTCACAGAAGGGAGAGGTCCCTCCCCGGGTTAGGCCACTCAGACGCCAGGCTTTGACTGTCACAGCCACTGAAATGACCTGCATGAGCCCAGAAGATTTTGAACCTTGATCAACTTGGGCCCCCAGGCCCTGACTTCCTTGCTCTGGGGAGGGGCCCAGACCCAGTGTGTTTAAAAGCCCCCCGTGGTTCTAATGTTGGCTTAAGGACCAGAGTTTAGACTCAGAAGTATTCATAGATCTTCCTACAGTTCATTCAGTGGAGCCCTACTACGTGCCAGGCCCACTACTACCCCCTGGGAGTTTTATCCCTAAAGCTGATCAGAGACTCAACTTCGCTCCCACCCATGGACAGGGCCCGAGACTTGAAGGCAAGTACAGATCTCCCTCAGCCAGTGCCTGGCAGGCCTCTCTGGTTCCTAAATGAGCCCCATCTTCTCCTCATCCTCCACCCAAGACCCTGCCTGCCACCAAGACCAGGACTCAGAGGATGGAGTGCAGATCGGCCCACAGCTAGATGAAGATGTTCCTCTGGGCAGACCATGGTGCCGCCCCAGAATGCACAAGTGCCCTCATACAGTCTTGCCAAACAGTGGCAGACCCTCCTCCAGGACAGCCAATCATAGAGCTGGCAACAGAGACACAACAGTGAGGCCCCTTCCCTCAAAGCACTGAGGTCTAGGTAACTGAAGACATGGCCATGGTACTGGAGATGGAGCACGGGGTCATCAGGCCATGGGAACAGAATCAGAGAGCGGGTCTCGTGCGGCCTCCAGTCCTGCCTGCAGACAGCTGCTGCTCGAACAGCCAGAGCTGTATGTGTCACTGCAGACCCCAGGCGAGGGTGGGACAAGCTCCCGGAGGGGGCAGGGAGCATCCTGTCAAGGGGTCGGTTTTGAGTTGGGTCTTGAGAGAAAAGTCGAACTTAGCCAGGCAGACAAGACAGAAAGGCAAGACAGGCGGAAGTTGCAGGGGGAGAGAGCACAGAGAAGGCTTTCAAAGTAAGCTTAGCCTGGCTGGGGAGGGGCGAGGACGAAAAGGCCAGCAGAGAGGGACCGGGGCTGCCTTGCACAGAGCTAGAACACAAGGCTCGGAGCCTGGACTCCATTCTGCTGGCTCTCAGGGGCCCTTAAAGGACTTGGGGCAAGAAAGGGCATGACAGAGTCACATTTGTGGTTGACAAAGAGAACTCTGAGATGAGGGATGGACCAACTGGAAGGAGAGAGGCAGCTGGACGAGGGGGCCCAGGTGGGAGCCACTAGTCACCAGTCAGAGTGATGAGGGAGGAGGCTAGTGATGGAAAAAACAACACCCCAAGGATTCCTGGGGCTCCCTCCTCAGGAGGCAGCAGGATGTCTTGGAGAGAGCACTGGATTTGGAGTCCATACCCACCATACTCTCTGCCTGAGATGCTCCTCCTCCCTCTCTTTATTCTCCCCCTTCAGTTCCAAGTGCCAAAGAAGTCCCAGTTCCAGTTTTCTGAAAAGTTGTTCCAGAGGGTCAAATCCAAGTGGAGCCTCAGTTTCTTCCCATCACACCCCACTGTGATTTCCTTTATCATAATTTTGTGGTCTGTGACTTTATTGTAATTCACTCATTTATGTGTTTATTGGAGCTCTGTGAGGACAGCCGCCCTGTCTGTCCTGTTTACCGTGAATCCCTATCCCCAGCTCAGGCCCCAGCACACAGTAGGTTCTGTGAGTCAGTTACACTTTGACCTCAGTGCCTGGCCTCTTCCTGTCCTTGCACTCTCAGCCGTGGACGCTGCAACACCCTCTCATTGTGTGTATGTGTGTGTGTGGGGGGGTACTTCCTGCCTCTTGGTTTTTTTGTTTTTTTTTTTTTTTTTTGCAGTACCGGGGATTGAACCCAGGGACTTTCTACCTCCAAGCTACAACCCCAGCCCTATTTTTTCCTCTTTATTTTGAAACAGGGTCTCACTAAGTTGCGGAGGCCTCACTAAGTAGCTGAGGCTGGCGGGGAACTGGATCCTCCGGTCTCAGCCTCCCAAGTACTGGGATTACAAGTGTGCACCACCACGCCCGGTTCTGCCTCTTGATTTGATTTTGGTTCTGTGACTTGCTCCCGCCAACAGAGTGAGTGGCGCCAGGCCCAGCCCAGGCTTCAATACACCTGGCGTCGTCTCACTTGCTCTCCTGCACCTCTGCCTCAGCCATACCCAGGCTAGCCCACTGGTCTCAGGGTTGGAGGGGGAGAGACAGGTGAAGCAGAGCTTTCCCCTGCAAGCCCAGCCTAGCTCTGCTGATCCACAGAGGTGAGAAAGTAAAGGGTGGCTATTTTAAGCCACTGGGCCTGGGGAGGGCTTTGTTAAGCAGCACTTTTCTTGACCTGTAAAACAAAGGGGCCACCATGGTTGTTTTAAATATGTCCTCCATGGTCTCTGGCTTTGCTGTAACATGCAGCTCCCAGCTTCCCAGTCCTGCCTCTCCATCCTTCCTGAAAACAGCTTCTCCTTCTCACATGCTCTGCCTTTGCCTCATAAATAACCATGCAGCCTGCTCTTTCACAGGGTCAAGTTCATGGCTCCTGAGAGCCCCTGCCTCTTGGCTGTACTTCCTCTCCTCCAGCTACCTCTCCAAGGCCCGGGGGCATGAACAGCTAAAAGGCCTCCTTGCGTTCTGATGTGCAAATGAGAGAGCCTGCAGGTGTCCCTAGGAAGATCCTGTCCTTGCCAGCCCAGTGATCCCAGGGAGGGTGGCTGGACCATTTGAGCAGGTGGGAAGTGGAGGGAGTCGGCATCTGACGTCATGGAATGCTAGAGCTGGAGGGACCTTGGAGACCACTTGGGACCACCCCTCACTTTTGGGGAGACCGAGGCACAAGAAGGACAGAGATTTACCCAAGTCAATAATTCAGTGGCAGAGTTAGGACCCAGATTCCCCTCCCCCACAACCCAGAGCTCCTTCCCACTGCCCCTGCTGGTCACAGGGACGAGCGCACGCAAAGGTTCGGATGAGGGGCGCTGTCCAGCGTGCTGACCGTTCAACACCACCTGAGGCTCACCCAGCCAGGGACACCTACGATAGGCCAGGTTTGTACTGGGGGCAGGGCATCCGTTGGACATCAGGTCCCATGATGGGGAATTTGTGCCAGGATCTGCGCTGGGTGAGCACCTTTCCATGCCAACTGGGTACGAGGCCATGCACCTGCTGAGTGCCTACGATGCAGGTTCTGGACCAGGTGCGATGATCCAAGGATGGCCTCTGTCTCCACCACCAGTCGCTTGGCCCTCTCTGTGTGGCTGTCTCTCCATGCCACTTTGCAGTCTCTCTGCCTCTCTCTGGAGATCCTCTCTCCATCTTTTTGCTTTCAGTAGGTTCTGCAGCCTCCTCTCTCTCTCTCTCTCTCTCTCTCTCTCTCTCTCTCTCTTTCTCCTTTTCTCCTGTGAACTTTTCTGTCTCCTCCCCCTCCTTTTCTTGATCCCCCTCTTTCCTCCAGTCTCTGGCCAAACCCCCTTTTCTCTCTGGGGTTGTTGTAATCTTTCTCCCTTGCCCACATCCTCTTGTTTTCTTATCTGTGTACCTCTATGTCCCTGCGACTGTCCTGCTCCCTGTATCTCTGTCCTCTCTCCCAGTCTGTCTCCCCTTCCCTCCACTGAGGTTTCTGCCCAATAACCCCTCCCCACACGCCTGGGCTCTGTTCTCTGCCAGCTACAATTACAAGTGCGTGTGCTGCAAGCGCCGAGCTCTTTTTCCATGATGGGAAACAAGAGGCTGTATGTTTGCAGCCACCGGCTGGAAATACTGAATTCCTTTTCAGCAAAGAAAGACAAGCACCCTCTTGGTTATAAATATTAATTATAGGCGCCCGGTAATGAGAGAACAGGGCGGCTGTGGGCTGTGATCTCTGATTGTTTGACTAATCCGAAAGACAGTTTAAACAAGACAGTTATTGCCTGTTGGGAAGAGGAATTAGGATGGCTTGGTCCTTCCATAAGGATCAGCTTAGGAAGCTGCCAGATGGGTGAACTCAGGAGGATACTAGGACAGTGACCTTGGGCAAAGCCTTTCATCCCCTCTGGACCTCAGTTTCCCCTCTTGTGCTGTGAGGCCCTTGTATAATGTGGAGGTCCCACTGTGGGTGGGGGCCAGGCAGACCATTTCAGAGCATCTACCCGATGGGGCCCCTGGCACCCACAGAGGGAAGGTGTGGCTTAGGGAACAAGGGTCTCAGAGCCTGGAGGGGCAGCTTGGGGCTCCTTATCCTGGGATGATCTGTGAATCTGTCTGGATCTAGAACCAGGACTCCCCACCAGGGGAAAATCCTGGCTTGAAGGCAAAATCACATTGCAAACTAGATGCTCCAGACTTCATTCTGGCTGCATGGACCTTTCAAGTACCTCAGTTTTACTTTCTATGAAATGGGAGAAATGAAAAGGAACTCAATGCAGCAGCTCTTCTTGACACCAGATGTAGAAGTCGATCTAAATTGAATCTGAGAAATCCCAGACTGGCCGTGTCTGCCAGAGGCCATTTCAACAATTGCCCTATCTCCAAGCTCATGTCTCCATTCGATAGTTATTGGCGTTGCTGTGTGCAAAGCTGAGAAGGAGGCTGGTGAGGGAGGAGAAGCAAACTCAGGAGCAGAGTGGCCTCTGAGATGTCCCTGGTCAAGGTCCCCAAGCGGAGGGAAAGTAGGCTATTCCTTCTGGAACACGTATTTTTGTAAAACCTGCTTGGCCCTGGGGAGATCTTTGAATTTAGAAAGCACTGGGCCATTTATCATCTTGTGGGCACAGACCAGCCTGCAGGGGAGTCAGTGTGAAGTGCTGCTTCCTGGCTGTTAGAAGCAGAGCCCCAGCTCAAGATGTGTTGGTCTCTTGCCCAAGACCATACAGTGAGGATGTGGCCGAGCTGGGAGTCAAGCCGGGTCTGTGATCCCAAAACCCAGCTGAGAGTCATCACTGGGCCCAGCCCAGTCAGTCTGCAGCTCCCACCAAGGCCACAACTCAAGCTAGCACCCTTCTCCTCTTCCACCATACTATCCCCCACACGCCCCTATCATCACCAAGGTGGATGTTCACCAAAAATGCTCTTGTTTGTTTACTTGTTTGTTTTGGTACTGGGGATTGAATCCAGAGACATTCTACCTCTGAGCTACACCCCCATCCCTATTTTATTTTTTATTTTGAAACAGGGTTTCTCTAAGTTGCTGAGGATCTCGGAATTTGCTGAGGCTGGCCATGAATCTGTGATCCTCCTGTCTCAGCTTCCCAAGTACTAGAATTACAGATGTGCACCACTCTGCACAAAATGTTTATTGAGAGAATGAAGGAGAGAGGCAGTGAATGATCATCATGGTCCTGGTCATGTTTCTAGCATACTCCTTGCTTGGTGGCTAAAAGACCATGGGCCTGGATTCAAATCCTGGCTCTACCATGGGGGTAGGAGACCTTGGGCAAAGGACTGAGCCTGACTGTGCCTGAGTTTTCTTGTTCATGGTGTGTGTATTTACTGAGTACCAGTTTTCTAACCTATAAAATGGGAATACTATAGGATCAACTGTCAAGGGAAGCACTATGTAAGTGTTGGCTGTTGTTACCAACTGCTTGCTGCCCTGCCTCCTCTAAGCCTCTGAAGACAGTTTATCTAATTTCAAATATGAAGGACCATTAGGCTGCACCCCTACCCTGTTAGCACGCTGGATGCCTCAGGGAGGCTGGGGAGGGGTCTGGCTCAGCCCTCGCGAAGCCAGAGGCTGGGTAGGAATCTCCTTTGCTGCCCGTGGCCTCCCCCACAACTTGATCCCCAGAAGGGCCCAGTAGGTCCCATCCCAGCTGACCCTGAGCCAGGGCAATAAAAGCTTGGGGCTGTCTTGCCTCCAGCCCCGTGCCTTGCAGTAAACCCCTGCCACCATCCTGCAGGCCCAGGAGTGGGACAGGGGGTGAGTTGCTCAAGAAAACCCAAAGCTCTGAGCATCCCCACAGCCCCCCTCATAGCCCAGACCCAACTAAGTGCCTCTCCAGAACCGTTTCAACTCCAAGTACAGATGCCGCCGCCAGAGCCCGTCCTGGGGGACCAGGGGCTGGGCTTGCACACAAATCAGGGCGGCTGTCTACAGAAAGAGGCTGAGCACACGCTTCCCTGCACTCCGTCCCTTCTGGCCTTCCCGGGCAGCTCCGTGGTGCTCATAGGTCTCATGCTTTGAGTGGATGGGGCCCACATCGCCCACTCCAGCGCCTCCACAGGGGTCAAGCTCATCAAGGGTTGAGCGGCCCATTTTCTGGCTGGGATGCTTAAAACTCCAGCCCTCCTTCCCCAGGTCTCCCTGACACTTGCCCCCAGGAGTTTGTAGACTCAGCAAAATCTATGTGTGCAGGCCCCTGGCATCTGTGTGGTCTCCCTCTGCCCACTCCTTCCAGCTCCTGCTGACCCCTCCTCCCTGCTGCACAAGAGGTATAAGAACCACTTCTGCCTGCAGCCAGCGCCCTCATAGCTCCCCCTAAAGATTTCCAAGGAAATCTTTCTATGGACCCAAAAGGAAGCCAGTCATTCAATTTTTCCACCTGAATCCATCCGTCTGCATATTCGATGAACTAGCATCCATTCTGTCAGCCAGCTCTGCCCTTGGGGTCAGTGTCTGGACCCCTCTGAGCCTCGGTGTCCTCATCTGTGAGATGAATCGTACCTCGCTCCCAAGTAGAGTGAGGAGTAGTAAGAAGATGTCCATGAGGTGTGTAGCGAGTGCTGGGCCCAGAGAGAAAGGGAACTGTTCATAGTCTCCGTGACTGCGTATGTTCTTTATTCATAACTACATGGTATGTGCCAGGCCCAGAAGCCACAGAGAAGAACCCAGCCAGGGTCCCTGCGCTCGAAAAGTTCACTGTGGCAGGGAGAGAAAGACAGGAGAACGGAAATGCCAATAAGGTGGGATATGTTGGCATAGTTGAAGGGCTTACAAGCTAGAAGGGAGTGTGGTGTGGGAGGTATACAAAGGAGGAGCTGGGTGGGGGCATGTGGGATATTTGGATGGACCCTCGAGGGCTGCATAGGAGCTCACCAGGCAGCCTGTCTTGAAGGGGCACTGCAGGCAGATGGAACAATACGTGCAGACTCGAAGGGCAGCATTTTACCACCAAGGCCGCAGTGAGGACCAGGGATGAGGCAGGACTGTTGAGTGAGGACCAAACCATGGAAAGCCACAACGCAGGAGGGGTCTGGACTCGCCCGGGGTGCCAAGGTTGGAAAAGGGGTTTTAGGCAGGAGAGGGACGTAATTCCACTGGAGTCTTAAGCTGAGCACATATCCCAGCCCGCAGGGTTTATGTAACTTTTCCCTTTCTTCTTGAGCATTTACCCAGCCTAGAAATTTTAGAGCAAGCACTTTCCCTTATTTCTATTCAACCTGAAAGCGGCAGTCGAATCCAGCTTGCAGCGTATTGAAATGCAGGTGGCCTGTGCAACAGTGTTGCTAAAATTACCAAAACTAGGATTCAAGATGGCGTCCAAGGGAAACACCACGCTATGATCTCTCTGAGACGCACACCTCATTCGCTGTGAAAGCAACCTCTCCACAGATGAAAAGCAACACAAACTTGAAATAAACAACGAAAAGTTTGAAACGCGACGAAATCAGAGCCAGAAGACAAAACAGAGGAAAGTAAAAAGCGCCAAACGCCTTACCTAA
>PVJS01003493.1:0-75326 GCA_004027185.1 Glis glis | reverse complement strand
GGGGAAGGTGGAGAAGCCAATTCTGTAGAGGGTGGGGAGTCCTCATGTACTGGCAGGACAAACCCCTCAGAATGCTCAATGTTCCCAGCCTCTTCAGGGTCCTCCCAGATATCCCCATTCCATTTTTCAGGATCCCATGGTTTTCCTATCAGAGCCCTCACCTTAACTGCAGACACCTGTCTAGGCCGAGAATGAACCTTATTTGCAAATCAGCCAATCTCGCATGAGGGCCTGTGTTTGATCTTCAGCAATCTCCGTTCTTCGACTACAGGAGATAAGACTCTCCCTCAATGCACACCGGCTAGCTGTTAGGTCTGATATACGATCCTGAAGCTTATCATTTTCCCACGCTAATTTTTCAAGTGATGCCAGGAGTAACTAGCCGACATCAGTATATTCCTTAATTTTTATAAAATGGTCAAAAATATGAAAGATAGAATCACTAAACTCTTTGCTCTTCACAAGAGGAGAGTGAGGGTATGTGATAGTTAATCTAGGTTGTCAACTTGACATGTCATGACACACCCAAGATTATGTGATTTTGGGTGTGTAACAGCAGATTAAACAGAAAGCCCTGCCCTGAATGTAGACAGCAGGATTCTGATGGATGCGGACTTAGATAAAGAGGGAGAAGCCGCGTGGAGTGCGTGCGACTCTTTCCGAGGAAAACGCATCTGCTCTCGCCTGAGATCGTCAGCCGCCGGCTTCACCTTTCTCTGAAGAGCTTCTTGATCTTCTCGGCCTCCAGCTCTTGGAACTGAAACTTCACTATCATTTCTCCGAAGAGCTTCCTGATCTTCACGTCTTGTACTGGGACTGAATTAGTGGTTGCTCCGATCCTAAGATTCCAGCTCTTAGACCGTTCGACCAGCTACTGGTTCCTCTGACTCTCCACGTGCAGTCAGAACCTGGGACTACATTGCTTCAAACTGTAAGCCCATCTGATAAATCCCTTTTTTCAAATATACTCATTCTGTGTATTCTGTTAATCTAGAGAACCCTGTCCAATACAGGGTAATCAAAAGGGTCCACCTTTTGTATAATTTTAAATAGTTCACACCACGGAGACTCAGTACTTCCCTTACTAATTGAAGGACGGCCTTCACTCACTTTAGGCTTAATCAGATTGAAGAGCCAGTTCCAGAAACCAAAAAACCAACCAAAAAACACATTCTTGTGAATTCTGTTATTCTGTATCCCACTCCGGTACCAATTTCTGTATCGGTCATGGTTCACTAGATCAACAGAATTCACAGAATGAAGAAAGGAAAAGGGGGAAAAAAAGGATTTATTAGATTAGCTCACAATGTAGTCCTGAATTTCAACTGCACGTGAAGAGTCAGAGGAATCAGCAGCTGGTTGGGTGGTCTAAGAGCTGGAGCCCCAGGATTGAAGCAACCACCAATTCAGTTCAGTCCAAGATGTGAAGATAAGGAAGCTCTTCGGAGAAACGATGGTGAGGTTTCAGTTCAAAGGCTGAAGGCCGGGAATCCCAAATGAGAGCAGAAGATCAAGAAGTTCTCCAGGGAAACGGCGAAGTTGGAGACTGTCGATCTCAAACGAGGGCAGAAGCGTTCTCCGCAGGAAGAGTCGCAGCTCAGCTCTACACAGCTTTCTCCTTCTTTTTATCTAAGTCCTGCACCTATCAGAACCCTGCTACCCACATTTAGGGCAAGACTTCCGGTTCAATCCGCTGTTACATAACCAAAGTCACATGATCTGGGGTGAGTCAAGTTGACAAATCAGACCAACTATCACAATATTCCATGCCCTAGCCCCATATTTGCCATGAATATCCTACCTTACATGGCAAAAGGAACTTTATAAATATGTGTAAACTAAGGATCTTGAAAAGAAGAGATTATCCTAGATTATCCAGATGAGCTCAATGTAATCACGAGGACTCTTACAAGAGACAGGAGGCTCAAAGTCAGGGAAAGATAGGAATATACTACACTCTTCACTGAAGTTGAAGGAAGGGGCCACAAGCAGTGGAATGCAGGTAGCTTTCAGCAGCTGGAGAAGGCAAGGGAACTGAATCTTGCCAAGAGCCTATCTATAGAAGGAATGCAGGCCTGCTGACACCCTGACTTTAGCCCAGCAAAACCCATTTCATGCTTGTCATTTCCAGAACTGTAAAATAAAAGATGTGTGTTTTAAGCCAATAGGTTTGTGGTAATTTGTTACAGTGGCAATAGGAAATTAATATGCATACCAAGGCTCAACAACTTATGGCATATTGACCACCATGGCAAATGAATACAATGTTACTTTTGTACCAAAAACAGTTGCTGTCATAAGTTTCTCTATTATCTCTTGCAGGCTGCAAGCAGTAGAGCCTGCCGTTTTGCTAGAAAAGCTGCTAGTGGGCATTGCAAAGGCTCTAGCAAGAGTTGTACATATTTAGCACTGTGTTTTTACTGACTTGGCCAACAGAGAGGAAACAGTTGGAACTCACCACTCTTTAAAGGCACAGTCAGAATTACAGCAAGAAATTTTACTCATGGTAGAAAAACAGTAGTATCTGATTTTTTTTCCATTTTATTCCAGCTATAACTTCTGACTTCCTGAAAGTATCCTTGAGTTTTAAGGTCTCTGATAAACCCAAAATTTCCTTGAGAAGTACTTTCCTTAATTAAAAAAAATCAGTCCCTACATGGTAGATTCGTTAATTGTTATAGTTTCCACAAACTTAAAACAACATCTTCTCATGAAACCTCAATAGCCTTATAAAAATGACCATTTTTCCTGATAATTTATTTATTATCATGCAATTCCTCAATACTGAATATTGAGATCTATTTCCCTCTTCTATTGCCATGGACTTCACACCACACTGCAAGAAATCAAAAGAGCTAAAGAAGTAAACGAAATGGGCAGAAAAGGGGAAGCTTATATTCACAAAGCAAAGGAAGGCATAAATTTAAAAAAATCAGAATGAATTAAAATATGTGAATCTCTATTGAGACTTATCTATTCCATGAAAAAAAAACCCACTCCACCCCCGATGAAGCAAGCAAAAAAACTTTACAAAATTACTAAGGACACAGCTTTCAAAAGAAGGATAATGAGGCTTTTTCAGATGTAAAAAATATGAAAATAACTCAATACTGTTCACTTCATATTCAGAAGCACATCATTTTAAAAAGACATTGGAAAGTTTGTTAACCTTTGAAATTATTCTTACATGAAGTTCTCCTCAGAATTCCATCAAATCATTACAGACTCCTATAGCTAAGAAGTACCACAAGAGGTCACCTGGCTCCTTCCCATCCACTGTGCCTTCAGTACTTTCAGATATAAAGGCATGTCGTGTCTCAGCAAAGGCAGTGGCTCCTATCTTTGAAATGCTTTAATGTTCAATGTACAACTACTGATCTTAAGGATCTATGTCTGCTTCTTATTTCCCATGTTGGTTAAGTTAATGAGACCTTGGCTACTTAATTCAGGTACTTACCTTGGTTTCAAAAAACAAACAATAAGTATTAGATGGACCACCAGTAAGAAAATTATATATACAGCATAGCAAACGAGGAATAATAAATTTCTTCAAAAAACTCTACTTTGAAATATTTTCAGTTGCCATTAAAATTATTTTCTGAAAGAGTATTTAATGGCATGAAAAATTATGATTTAAAAGGAAAACCAGTGCAAGAAATGTACGTACATTAAATACCCTTTTGTATAGGTGAATAAGAGGAAAAGGAAAAAGGACACTTAGTATTTTTTTATGTTTTGTTTTTTAAATATACTGTCTGGCCTAATTTGCCAGCAAGGAAAGAGAAAAAGATTACAGACAATATTTACCTCTGATCTAAATCTAAGTATATTCAATAATGCAATAAAAGTTGAAGCCTTTGAGTGGGATATAAGTATAATAAGGACTCCTGTCAGTCTACATGTCATGTTTCAGGAGTCTGAAGAAATATTCTAATGACATCTACTAGAACAAGGATTGGCAAACTTTGCTGTAAAAGGGCTAGATAAAATATTTTAAGCTTTGCAGATCATCCAGTCTCTGCCCTTGTAGCATGAAAGCAGTCACACGCTACACGTAAACAAGTGAGTGTGACTGGTTTCCAGTAAGACTTCATTTACATAAACAGGCACAACACTGAGTTGCCAATCTCCATGAAGGATCTTCTGTTTTGTTCTACTATGTACAAAACACACCTAACCAATGCCTGGTAAATAGCAGGCACTCAATAAATATTTGTATAACAAATTACTTTTTGTATAGAAAATAAAAAATAAATCCATATTTCTTTTAAATCTCTATTCCATTTTACTTGTAGTTCTAGAAAAAAAGAGAAGTCATTATATAAATAGTTGCCTATGTGTAACTTATATCTAAAAGGTGAGTGGTATGTTAGGATTAAACCATAAAACATGATTAGGGAAGTCCCCAAAAGAGGAATGAATCTAACCTAACTCAACTACTGTTTTATAGGAATATAGCTGGAAGCCTTTGTACAAATAAAGTGAGTTCCAAATTCAAAATGGAGCCTGTAAGAAATGCTTTCTCTGATCATAATTCCAGTAACAATAAGGACCCTCTCACTTCAGTCCCACAGGCTGAAATGCCCTCATGGCAGATTCTGATCGCTGCCATAATCAGTTATGGAGACCATAATGACAGGGGGCTAAAGGTCAAGAAGAAACAATCATTTGCACAAATAAAAACCATCCATAAACAAATAAGCATTTTACAGACCAGATAGGATGAAAATAGTTTCTTCTTTATTTGTAGAATTAGTTATTTCACCTTTAGTCACTCCATCAAATGATCTATTTCTCAACTAACATGTGGAAATTGATGAAGATCCTGAACATCAGAGTAATTTCTTATATTAGAAAAAAATTAATACTTACAGACTTTCTGATATCTTTTGAAGAGAGATCAATCAACTTCTTGTTCATGGACCACTCTTCATCAGATTCCATTATAGCTTTCTAAGAAATAGCCGTTTGTTAAATAGAAGATATAGTAGCAAACACAAGAGACCATTTAAAATAAAATAACACAGTGAATTAATTACAAGGTATAGTATACACAGTAGGCCATTTTTCTGAACGGGTTAAGGTTAATTGGTTATTTAAAACTGGAACTTCTTATTTTTTTAAAGTCTTACTTTTAGCAAAAGACAACATTCTTTTACTCATTCTTAACTCTTGTACTAATTTCAGCTCAACTTTACATGACAAAAAAACAATCCTTGATGAGACCAAGCAATTTAATATTGAGAATAATTTATGAATATAAAAGTTCACAAATTTCTCATTGTGCAGCCATAGAAATCTGTTCAAATGAGTTCATTTAGTTTTACTGCTCTTTTTCCAAATATCATGAGTAATTTATATGCTTTCTGGCAAAGAAGTAAAAATGTAGAAAGTTTGCTCTAAAAACTAAAGTAATTTTTTTAAAGGCAGGGAGAAAATACAGAGAAATGGAATTTTAAAACTTTCTAGGTTTAGCAATATGAGTACTATTTGTAATAAGGAAATATGTAATAGAAAGAAAAGCCAGAGTGATGATATAAAATCTCATTGTTGCACACTATCATTAAGAAGCAAATTTTAAAGATGAAATTAGCATTCAACTAAGTACAATTTAAATACATCAGATATACTGCCATTTACTAATCAAAAAGCATTTGCTGCTTGCCTTCATATTATATACATTTAATACAAAATTGAAGTCAAGTAAAAACAGGTACAATGCACCTGTCACCCCACATGAGCAACAGTGGCTGCTCTATGTTGGGCCTTCCATATGGCTCAAAGGCCTCTAATCACAATCACCTCACTTGACTCAGGAAGTACCAAAAACACAATGAAAAAACTATAATAATCTCTTTCTCAGCTAAATTTGGCTAATATAGAACTTGCATGGGTCTTGGATTATCTGGCATATTCTATTTTTAATAGCTTAATTCTTTAAATCAAATAATCACACTGCTTTTAAATATTTCTAAAGAGAAAACAGATGTTTACCAAATGGTTAACAGATTTCATAATCTTTTTATCAGAACTTATCTGATAAAATAAATTAATAAATTTAATCATCTCAAACCATTTAAACTCAAAGAACATCACCTTCCTTTTTCTTTGTACATGTTATATTTCACATATGGTTTGACATTCATGCATTTGCATTAGCCTAAAAAACATAATATTCAGGACAGCATAATACATACTATTTAGTAAAAGCTGCTTGACTACTGTAGTAACACTTAACTGGTTATAAATTCTGGTCATTATTACATGTCTAAAAATGGCATATCAGGAGTAGAATTTTTCTTTTTATAGGTAGCATGATGAGATATTAAATAGTAAAATTTACATCAATAACTTACTTCAGCAATTGTAATTTGTACTGTTTGTATGTATGTTATCTTTGGTTCCACTTTTTCTTTTTTTTTTTTTTGCGGTACTGGGGATTGAACCCAGGGGCATTCATTCTACCTCCGAGCTACACCCCTGGTCCTATTTTTTATTCTTTATTTTGAAACAGGGTCTCACTAAGTTGCAGAGGGCCTCACTAAGTAGCTGAGGCTGGACGCGAACCCGGACCCTCCGGTCTCAGCCTCCCAAGTACTGGGATTACAAGCGTGCACCACCACACCCGGCTTGGTTCCACTTTTCAATTTTCTACTTTTTCAATGATCAACTGTAGAGTTATGGCTACAATTTTGACGTGGACGTCTCCTTGGTAAAAATGATTTCACGAGAGAAATGACAAATTAAAATAGAAATTATAAATTACTATTTGATAGCATATTCATACTTCTAAACAAATACGCTTTTTAACAAGTAAAATGTCCAAATTTCTTTCAACAGAAAAGTATTCAGCAGAATATCTTGAGGTTTGCCTCATTTCTTTGAGTAATATATGTTATGCTTTGGGTCTGGAACGTCCCCAAAGGTTCACGTGTTAAAGGCTTGGTCCTTATGTGGCAAGTGTTCTGAGATGGGGCCTGCAGGAAGGTGACTGAATCATGAGGGCTCTAGCCTTTTCAGTGGATTGGCTAACCCACTGATGGATTCGTAATTTGATGGCACTATTGGGAGGTGGTGGAAACTGTAAGGGGCGAAGCCTAGCTGGTAGAAGAAAGTCCCTGGAAGTGTGCCCTGGAAGGAAACATCTTGTCACAGTCCCCTCCTTGTTATTCTCATGTATTTGTCACAGCAATGAAAAGCTGACTAACCCAATAGAAAATCTGATATACATATAGAAAAAAGTACGAGCCAGGCATGGTGGGCACGCTTGTAATCCCAGTACTTTGGGAGGCGGAGACCGGAGGATCCGGGTTTGTGGCCAGCCTCAGCTCTCTCTCTCTCTCTCTCTCTCTCTCTCTCCCTGCCTCTCTCTCTCTCTCTCTTTCTCTTTTTCTACTTAGGCCCTCCGCAACTTCGTGAGACCCGGTTTCAAAATAAAGTATAAAAAATAGGGCCGGGGGTGTAGCGCGGAGGTAGAACGTCCCTGGGTTCAATCCCCGGTACCGCAAAAAAAAAAAAAGTACATGAATCCATAAAACAGCACTGTCGCAAAAAAATATGAATGTATGCAAAACTGCCTATAAATACCTTAAAATAGATGGGAGCCATATCACCCACTTCCTTCGGGAGAGGAATACATTCATAAACCATGTGATACTGCTTCTTCATGCTCATATTAGTTTCTAAAAAGATGCAGTCCAATCCTTTATCTTCAAACATCTTTACCAATGATTTCCTAAACATCTAAATAAAGGAAATAAAACAAAGACACATATATATTTAAGTAATTCTCCTCTCTGTATGTTAAAAGACAACTTAAAAAATAGGAATTTAGGGGAATAGTTTTAAGTGATCACCTCTATTAAAATAAGATTTTCTCCAAAATCATCACAAAAATACACTATACATATTTCAGTAATATTCTTTCTAATTATATACCTAAACAATGAGGAAAGTTTTTTGTAGTTTATTATTGTAAAATTTACCAAAACTATTTTATACTTGAGAAAGATACAGAGATTCCAAAATATGAGGATGACATGAAAATCCCATATTTCTAGTAGAATACACTTCATTCTACTATCATTACTCATCTAATTGCTCATTCCTTATTTAGGCAATGCATCTGGACTAAAATTCCTCATAATCTATTTAAGTAAACTATACTGAAGAATGTTGGTAGTTCACAATTTACATAATGTTACATTATAAAATATGAAGGAAATATGACTAATTTTGAAGTTAAAATTCTTTTTTCTTAAAAATATTAAAGTTGCATAGAGGTAATTATATAATATTAATGCTATAATTTATTCAAGTTTTTAAAATAGAACATGTCTAAATATAAAGTTATCTGAAGATAATGTTATGAGACAGAACATCTATGGAGTAAATTAAACAAATGGCATGAAAAAAAATGTTCTAAGGCATAACTATACTTGAACAAAGAGTATGAAAAAAGACACAATGAAAATCCGATCATCCCATAATATCTGACTTAAATGCTAGAAAGGTGGTTCATGCCTTGAGGAAGAGGAGGGGGATCAGCAGGGATGACAGGGAAGAAACCCGGATTGCCCTGCAGACCCTCAGAAGCCTCAGGAAGTGGCAGTACCAAGTGCTTATGGGCACAGAGGTGAAGGTGTGGCTAAGAAACTTAGGCATGCCAGATCCTTTCCCTATCGGGAATACTAGAGGATTATCCTCTGGAAAAAGTAAAGCATAAGGAAGCTGAGCTTGGAAATCCAGACACAATTCACTGCACAGTCTGAAAACGGCATGTTTGAGGAAAGGTTACTTACTGTTCTCAAGTACTCCACATTCTGTCCTCCCAAGCTTTCTAACCCCCTCAGCTCCCAGACTACTGGCAATCACCTAGATGGTACAGGTAGAAGATTTAAGGAAGCTGGGTGTGGTGGCGCACGCTTGTAATCCCAGTACTTGGGAGGCGGAGACCGGAGGATCCGGGTTCATGGCCAGCCTCAGCTACTTAGTGAGGCCCTCCGCAACTTCGTGAAACCCGGTTTTGGTTTCAAAATAAAGGATAAAAAAAAAAATAGGGTCAGGGGTATAGCTCGGAGGTAAAACGCCCCTGGGTTCAATCCCCGGTACCAAAAAAATAATGCTACAAATTAGATAAATTTTAAAAAAAAAGATTTAAGGAGTCTTTTCTGGAGGATCTGAATAGCCCCAAGAAAACACCTAAAGGTAGTTTCCAAGTGAAATGGTCCCATGACATGGCTCCAAAGTGAGGACCACTGTAGACAAACAGAAATGACTCTCCTCCTTCCTCACCCTGACAATTGAGATATTTACAAATGGGCCACACTGTGACTATTGTATATGTTCAAGTATATTTATCAAAGTGATAAGAATAAATTTAAAGGGGACCAAGTATCACCATATACAATAAAACTAATAATTTGGATCTTACTCATTAGAAATTTGTGATTATTCAAGTGATTACTCATGATTATTCATGCTCTCCTAAAGCTTATCTTTACATTTTTCTACTAAATAGGTCTAAAGTTAAATTTAAACGTTACCAGATGATGGTGATTTAAAAAAAATAACACTTGAAAAATGTGGCTCCTCCATTTGCAAACAATATTTTGTGCTAAGTCAAATCACTTTTTAAAATATTTCCAACAAAAGAAATGAATAACCATAAGGATATTCACCAGAATATAATAAATTTGAGTTGTTGTACATACATGAAAGTGAAAACAAAACCCCCCAAAACTGTACTTCTTCAGATATGCTAGGATTCAGATATTTCATTAGTTCACTACCCTAAATTAACTTATAACTTCTAGTAATTTCTTTTATCACACAGAAAGAGGTATAATGCCATTATTTGCACAAAACAATTTAGCTTTTCCTTCCTCACTCAATTTTCCATAAGGCGTTTGGCTTACAAAAATCTGCAAAATCAGTCAGGCATAGTTGCACTGCCAGTAATCCCAGTACTTGGAAGGCTGAGACAGGAGTATCTAAGGTTTGAAGCCAGCACTCAATAACTTAGTGAGACCGTTTCAAAATAAAAAGTAAAAAGGGCTGGGGTATAGCTCAGAGGTAGAATGCCCCTGGGTTTAATCCCCAGTACTACACACATGCACACACACAAAAAAATCTATTAAACTACATACTGTAATCTGTTCTAGAATATACTATACTTTGGGGCAGAAATAATGAATGATTTTAAATCTGTATTTTTCACAGCACCTAAAATACCATATTCATGTATTCAATATCTGAGATCTGTTGAACTAAATAAATTTTCCACTCATCTATCTTAATATTTTTCTTCAAGGAACTTAACTTCTTACAAAAATACAAAACATACACACCAGATTTTTATAATTACTTAAATACTTTTGGCACTGTATTTTATTATAAGTTGAATAAATTCTGTATATATAAATTTTTAATGCATCCCAGAAAGGCTCTAAAATAACTTTAAAAAACAAATGATTATACTTTTTACCTTAAATTACCTACTGTTAAATACACCCACTACTAGGAAAACAAAACAAAACTTTCACATCAGAAATACTTGTCTGCATCCTTACTCTTTTTGCCACAAAACCTTTTAACTCTCACAATATAAATTGTAAAAGCACAGGGTATAAGAGACTAAACTTCATGAAATGCAGCTGAAGTATCTCTTTGTTTGGCATCACTTATGGTGTGGGTTTAGAATGATCCACAAGAAGTTCACGTGTTGAAAGCATGTCCCCAGCGCAGCAAGATTCAGAGGAGGAGCTGGAGGAGGCAGGTCACTGGGGTATAGCCTTAGAGACTATATATGTCCCCTGCCCCCTTCTCACCCTCTCTCTGCTTCCAACTGCCATGATGTAAGGGCCGTGTCCTTCTGCCATAGTCCCTGCCACCATGGTGCCAGCCAACCATGGACTCAAACCTCTGAACTTCTGAAACCATGAGCCCCCATAAACCTTTCTTCCTCTTAAGTTCTGCTTGACAGGTATTTTGGTCACAGCAATGAGAAAAGTTGACTGAAACAGCATCTTTATCAGCATTCTGCAAAAACTTGTATGTACTATAACTCCCTGTAACCTCTTTTCAGTTGTCAGACATTAAACAATAAGCATTTTCCTTCTTCCCTCCCTCCCTATCATTACCATGCCTTGAAATAATTCAGCAACAATTTCACCCATATTGTGCCTTTCAATCTCTTGAAGAATTAGCCACAAAAACAAATCCTTGATTCCAAAAGCAGGGATAAGCTACAAAGGGGGAAATGGCAGAAATGAAAGCTAGTAACAAATCACCATGGCAGAGAATGCCAATTCCATTACAGGAAATTATGACAACTGCTGACTATAAACCTCTGTCTCCCCCAATTTTTTTTATTATCTGAAAATTTCTTTCCTTTTGCTGGATTTTATTTGCTTACTATGCAAGAATGATAATCTCATGCTCCACAAAGCACTTATTAGAAATCTTAGATTGATTTTTATAAGAAAAATAATTATTACTTTGTCACAGTTTATTTAGAAAATAAGTTCAAAACATTGAGCACACAAGACAAACAATATTAAAAGGTAGCAAGAGATGGAAGCATTATGATCCACAGGTATATACAACTATGAAAATATAAATATTCAAATTAAGAAAGTAAAATCATTAGGTAAAGGTATAAAACCTGTTAGAACTTAACAGTTTGCAAAAAATTGCTCATGAGCTTTACAATGATAATAACCACTGTCGTGCTGACCTGAATTTCTTCCCAGATGTCTTCATCCAGTAAGGTAGCTGCTCGATGATGCTGCAAAGGGACTATCAGGCAGTGCCCCTCAGTAAGAGACTGGAATTTGGGTAAACACAAATACACCTATGGGGAAGAGTTCCAAAGGTGAAATGGTGTTGCTATTTATTCTTAGTTGTAACAGATGAACCCCTGGTAGAGAAAAAGGATATTTAATAAAGCATACTTATGTATAAGAAATGTTTTATTTTAGTATTTTAAAGATTTTTTTAATATTTAAAAAGCTATAAAATGGCTTTTTTTTTGGTGGTGATACTGGGGATTGAACCCAGGATTGAACCACACATGCTAGGCAACTGCTCTACCACTGACCTACATCCCCAGCCCTTTTTATTATTTTGTTTTGAGATAGGGTCTCAATAAATTGCCCACGCTGGCCTGAAACCTACCTCAGCCTCCTGAGTAGCTGATTATGGGCATACACCACCACAGCTGGCAAAAATGGCTTTTAATAAACTGGAAATTTAGAGCACAAGTCTCCATTTTCATTGCTATATTTCAGACAATGACTAAGATTTCCCAAGAAAGGGCAAGAATGAATGACACTTTATCCTTGGTCTGAGGGAGCTATATACTTTCAAAACTCTTGAAACAACACAATATTTGCAAGAACAAAAAGATACATGGCCTGGTAATGATAGTGTAGTCTAACCGATGAGTTTCTCGTTAGCTGAGAAAACATACCGAATCCAGTTAAGAAGGAGGAAATGACCTCAGGATGCCTTTACTGCTCTGGGTAAGCTCTGTTTATTTACATATATGTATCACCTAAAATCTGGTGCTTTTTCCATTATGTACAAATTATGTTTTTTAAAAAAGGTCAATTAGTATGTATACACTGAACAAAAGGTTTCATGAGGAGCACAAATAATATTCTACAAAAGGGCTTGACCTGCTAGGCATGGTGGCACGCTTGTAATCCTAGTACTTGGGAGGCTAAGACAGGAGGATGGCAACATAGCCAGGCTCTCTGCAACTTAGCCAGGCTCTCTGCAACTTAGTGAAACCCTGTTTCCAAATAAAAAATAAAATAGGGCTGGGGGTGTAGCTCAAGAAGAAGCCTCTGGGTTTAATCCCTAGTACAAAAAAAGATAAAGGGAGGGACAAGAAGGAAGGGGACGGAGGAGGGAGGGGAAAAGAAAGAGCTTGACCTTATTTTCTTTTATTTTTGTTAGGTTTTAGATGGAAATATTTTGCATAGTAAGTATTTATATACAAATTAGGAGTAGACATGGATATTTACCTAAATTTACAATAAAATCACAATCACATTTGAAAGAAAGAAAGAAAAACAAATAAGGAAATGGAACAAGAGTTAGCAAGGCTTGGGAATGTCTATAGGCAGCTCATTAAACTTAGAAAATGAAGTACAAAGAGAAATAACTACATGATTACTGAGATAATGCTAGGAATTCAACAAAAAGACACAGGTCCCTGCTCATAGGAGCTTGTGAAATGCTACACACTGAGTGAGTCCTCCTAAAATCCACATGTTAAAAGCTAATACCCAATGTGATATTAGAAGGTAGAGTCTTGGTGTGATTATGTCATGAGGATGGAGGCCTCATGAATGGGATTTAGTTCCATTATAAAAGAGGGCACAGTGAGTTTGCTTGCCTCTTCTGTCATGTGAGGACACAGCAAGGAGATGGCTACTTATGAACCAGGCTCTCACCAGATATGAAATTGGACTTCCCAGCCTCCAGAAATGAGAAATAAATTAGTTGTTTATAAGCTGCCTAGTCCATGGTATTATTGCTACAGCAGCTCACAAGGACTAAGACATAAGGGGAGAGACACAAATAAACAAGTAAACTGTATGGGGAACTAAGTAAATAAAGCAGGAAAAGAATATAGACACTGTCCAGGGAGAAGTTAGGAAACCCCACTTAGGAGTCACCTGCTGGGGTAGCAGTTGAGAAGACATGTGAAGGAGGGAAGGCAGAGGGCACAGCAGGGGAGCAGAGAGCATACTAGGTGTGTAGCCTGGACAGTGAGGCAGCCAGCACAGCTACGTTGAGAGAATGAGAGGAAGGGTGGTAAAAAATAAGATCCGAGACAGAATTGGGCCTATCTGGCCTGTAGGTCACAATGAGGATTCTAGCTTTTACCTAAAAGACAGGTCTGACTAATGCTGAGGTTCATTTAAGAAGATCATTCTGGCTACTGTACAGAGATGGGGGAAAGGAAGCAGGAGAGTCCACTAGGAAACTACTGCAAGGCTCCAGTAATAGATGATGATGACTTGTACCAGGTGGTAGAAATAAAGATTACAAGATGTGGTCAGAATATATTTTGAAGTAGAACCAATAGGATTTAGAGATAGATAGTATGTGGGGTATGAAGGTAAAAAAGGACTATTACCATAAGGTCTAATCTAAGCAACTAAATGATGATGGTAACAATTACTCAACAGAGGAAGACCATGAAAGAGGTAGGTGTTGCCAGGCGGGGTGGCACACAATTGTAATCCCAGAACTTGGGAGGCTGAGACAGGAGGATCGCAGGTTCGCGGCCAGCCTCAGCTACTTAGTAAGGCCCTCCGCAACTTAGTGAGACCTGGTTTCAAAATAAAGAATAAAAAAAATAGGGCTGGGGGTGTAGCTTGGAGGTAGAATGCCCCTGGGTTCAATCCCCAGTACTACAAAAAAAAAAAAAAAAAAGAGGTAGGTATTAACTAAGGGTAATGGTGGAGGTGGGGATTAGACATTCACTTTGAAATAAACTTAAGATATCCACATCTAGAAGCACATTGGCTATGGGGAGGCTGAGACAGGAGGATCACAAGTTTGAGGCCAGCCTGGGCAACTCAGTGAGATCCTGTATCCCTGTCTCAAAATAAAATTAAAAAGAGCTAAGAATGCTGTTCAGTGGTAGAGCACTTGCCTAACATGCTTCAGGCTAAGAGTTCAAAACTCAGTACCAAATACCACCAACCCAACACACACACAAGCAATGAAATACTACTATAAAAATTAATGAAATCCAAATAACTGACAATACCAAATGCTGGCAAAGATGTGGAATAACAGAAACTTTCATTCAACTGCTGTTTGGAAGGCTAAACTGGTAGATGCTTTGGAAGACTGGCTATTTTTTACAAAGTTGAATAACATCTTACCATATAATCCAGCTAGTATTTACCCAATTGATTTGAAGATTTATGTGCACACAATAACATACATGCAAATGTTTATTAACAACTTTGTTCATAATTACCCCAAACTGGAAGCAACCAAGATGTCCTTAAATAGGTGAATGGACAAACTGGTGCAACAATACAATAAAAAGAAATAGCTCAAGCCATGAAAAGACATGGAAGCACCTTAAATGTATATTGTTAAGTGAAAGAAGTCTGAAAAGACTACATAAAAACAATAATTTCAATTATGTGGCATTCTAGAAAGGGCAGCAGAGACAAAAAGATGAGTGTTGCCAGAGTTCAGGGGGAAGCAGGGATAGCTGAGTGAGTGGAGCACTAGGGATTTTTAGGGCAGTGAAAATGTCCTTGTGATACTTTAATGATGGATATGTAACATTATATATCTGTCAAAACCCAGAGAATTTTAAAGCACAAAGAGTGAACCTTCATGTACATAAATTTTAAAACTTACTTAGGAAATCCCAGTAAGGAATATTACTATAACAAGTCTAATTGTTTTACAAATGTAGGAAATCACCTCACTGAAGAGAGTGGAGAGCAAAAGATACTGACCTAGATAAATTTGGAAATGAGTGGAGTCTGTAGAGTAAAGGCAATCAGAACTGAACAGAACCACTATGCTCTAGTTTAAGAAGCTGTTTTCCACAGGAGTACAAGTGAGCAATTCTGATAGAACTGGACTGGAATGGAACAATGAAGTAAATAGATGACAGAGAGTATGATCCCAGTTGCATGGTTGGAGTGGGAATTTATAAATATGCATGAAAAGGAAGCAAGAATAATTCATGTGGTGATGGGTTAGAGTATAAGATATCAGTAAGAATTCATGTTTAGCTTGATATAGATACAGATGGTTACAAATAGAAATAGTAATAGATGTGTGAGCATACCCAATGCCTGTATCTTGTTTTTGTTTTTATTTTTAATATCATTCTCCAATACAAAGAATGTGGACTCTTGGAGATATGGCTGAGTCTAGGACTGGGGTAGGAAAAACACAGATGAACCTAGAGCATTTTATAGTGCCAGAAAGTAAGAAAAGACTCTCCTAAAAAAAGGCAAAAGCCCCATTAATGGGAATTTGTCAAAGGGATACAGGAGTCAACTGAAAAAGCCAACACTGAAACAACTTATGCAACAAAATAAAGTAGTACAGATTGTAACACAAAATATGAAAAGAGTATCTATGAGTTCATGCATCAATAAATAACTGAATGAATGAACAAACATGTAAATGAGGGAGAAGAGAGAAATATACCATGCAGAAAAATTCCAAGTAATTTATGTAAGTGGAGGAGCTCTCTACTGCTTAAGTGTGGACTGTGCATACTGACTTCCCAAGGGCACAGTATGGGGGTGGGAGGCGAGGGACCACCGAGAATAACTTCACCACATAGAAACCTGAAAACTCCAGCTCAACCAGGTGATCAAGGCCAATCCCACCAGAGACAGGTTGTGTTGACAGATGTACCACTGATATGATGTCATGCAAATGACATCTTACCTTTGTGTATTCCTTCCAAATATCAAAATCAGTCTTTGTGTATTCCTTCCAAATATCAAAATCACAGTCTTTGTGTATTCCTTCCAAATATCAAAATCACAGTCTTATCACAAGGAGCAAATCCCAACAGAGAAAAGAATCCCTAACCAGTACTCTTCTAAACGATCAAGGTAATCAAAACAAGGGGAAGTCTAAGGAAATGTTCATGCCAAGAGGAGAAGGAATCATGACACCTGGAGTGGATCCTGGAATAAAAAGAGGACATCTGAAGAAATGTGAATCAATGTAAGAACTGATTTATCAATTGTAAAATACGGTCTATACTAGTGTAAGATGGTAATAATAGAGGAAACTGAGTGTAGGATATATGGAACTTTATGTACCATCTTCTCCATTTTTCTGTAAATATAAAACTGTTCAAAATAAAAAAAAAAAAACTTTTTAGTAATTGCAAAGTTTCTGGTCTAATTTCTAGGTCTCTGATCCTGAGTTGACTCTTGTGCAGGGTGAGAGATTGATGTCTTTCATTATGCTGTACATGGATATCCAGTTTTCCCAGCACCACTTGTTGAAAAGGCTGTCTTTTCTCCAACATGTGTTTTGGCTCCTTTGTCAAAAATCAACTGGCTTTAAATGTGAAGATTTGTGTATCTTCAATTCTATTCAATTGGTCTATGTGCCTGTTTTTGTGCCAGCCATATCCTTGCTATCTTCTCAAAAGAATTAAAGTCAGAATACTATAGTGATACATCCATATCCATGTTTATGAGCAGCACAATTCACAATAGCCAAATTATGGAACCAGCCTCGGTATCTGTCATCAGATGAATGGATAAAGAAAATGTAGTGTATATACACAATATAATTTTACTCAGCCATAAAGAACAACAAAATTGTATCATTGGCAGGAAAATGGATGGAACTAGAGAACTTTATGATAAGTGACATCAGCCAGTCTCAGAAAGTCAAGGGTCATGTGTTCTATCATATGTGGAAGCTAGAAAGAAAATAGGAAACAAAAGGGATTTCAGATAAATGAGGGAAAAGACCAGCAGAAGAGTGGAAGAGAATTGGGGGAGGGAGATGAGGAGGGGAAAAAGAAGAACTGATGAAGGAAACAGTTCAAATAATGCTATGTCCTTATATAAAAGTATCACTACCAATCTCACTTACATGTATGGGGAGGGGTAGGTAGCTGGGTAGGACCTGAAGGGGAACACACCAAGACTGTGTGCATGTATGTTGTATCAATTTGAGCCTTGCTATGATGTATAATTACAATGCATCAACAAAAGTTTTTAAAAACAAAATCTTTTTTTTGGTACTGGGGATTGAACCCAAGGGGCATTCTGCCTCTGTGCTACACCCCCAGCCCTATTTTATTATTTTTATTTTTAAACAGGGTCTCACTAGGTTGATGAGAGTCTCACTGCTTGCTGAGGCTGTCCTCGAACCTGCAATCCTCCTGTCTCAGCCTCCCAAGTACTAGGATTACAGGCGTATGCTACCATGCCCGGTCAAGTAAGATCTATTTAAAAATGCAAAGCATAGTGTTAAAACAAAGAGGTGAATAGACAACTTTTATTAAAAAAAAAGAGGGAGGGGACAGGGTTGACTGATCAAAAAGTTATTAACTTTTTTTAATCTGGCTCAAGAGAGAGCTAATATAGTTTCATTAATATATTTGGATTTAAGACATTACTTTAAATATTAGAAATTCAAGCTGAGTGAGAACTGCTGAATTTCTTTAAAATACTGTTATAGTTATTTCAGCTGAGGGTCAAAGTAATTACTTAAAAACTCACAATTATATATGATTTACCAAGGAAATATAAGGAAATAAAATTTACCAAGGAAATTTTTTTTTTTTTTGCAGTACCGGGGATTGAACGCAGGGGCGTTCTACCTCCACACTACGCCCCCGGCCCTATTTTTTATACTTTATTTTGAAACCGGGTCTCACGAAGTTGCGGAGGGCCTAAGTAGAGAGAGAGAGAGACAGGGGGAGAGAGAACGAGAGAGCTGAGGCTGGCCACGAACCCGGATCCTCCGGTCTCTGCCTCCCAAAGTAATGGGATTACAAGCGTGCGCCACCAAGCCCGGCCGAATGATTTTGGGAATATTCCATCTCTATTTCATAGAATAATTTGAGGATGACTGGACTTAGTTCCCCTTAAAGGTCTTGTAGAATTCGGCAGGGAATCTGTCTGGTCATGGGCTTTTCTTTGTTGGAAGGCTTTTTTTGAAAGGGTCTCGTTAAATTATCGTGCACTGGCCTTACACCTGTAATCTTCCTGTCTTGGCCTCCCAAGTACTAGGATTATAGGATGTGCCACCCAGCCAGGCTAGGTTGGTTAAATTTTAAATGGAATTTTTGCATTTACCATTTTTATAAAGTATGGAGGGAAAGAAAAAATAAAAGTGAGGAAATAAAGTAAAAGAAACAATTCGGTCGTTCAACCTCTTCCATCACTTTTTCCCACTTCCTCCACTGCAGCCTTCTTTCTCTTCTATGAATGCCAAGCTCATTTCCTCCTCATGGCTTTTCACTCACTGCTGCCCCTTCTGAAATGTTATCTTTACGCATTTCTTCATGTTACTTCCTCCTTCCCATCTTATACAACTTACTAAAACACCTCCAAGAAGACTTGTAGACCACTTATCAAAAAAAATACTCGCCCATCATTTTATCCCATTTCCTTACTTTATTTGCTTTATGAAAATTAATGCTTTCTTAAATAAGTACAATTTTTAACTTTGTTTATTTTCTGCCTATTTCACTACAATACAAGTCTACCTGACTCTACTTTTCCCATGACTTATTAGGGTTTGATACATATCAAATACATAAAAATTATTTACCTAGTGTAAAAATAAATAGTTATTGAAATAAGTATATGAACAGGACCAAATGTTTGATATACAATACTGAAGCAAGTTATCCCTGTCTTTATGAAGCTTGAAGTTCATTGGAGGAGAGACCTAATAAACAAGTAAAATGAAAAAAAAATAAAATAAACTTCTTCAAATTGTGAGATATTCTATGAAAAACAAACAGGTTCTATGAAAAAGTGTACAAAGAAGCTGACACTACTTTTCACTGAGCCCCTTCTGAGATGATTCTAACTCTGAGAATCAAGTGACAATCATGAAGTCTCAATGCTGGTAAATGGTAGAGAGAGAATTTGAATCCAGGAAATGTGGCTCCAAAGTCCAGAGTCTTAAACTTCCTAACAGCACCTCTCAAAAGAGTAGAGTCACCCAAGATGTACACTTCGTGTATTTTAAATATTTATAATTGTTTCATAGAAGATTCTAAGAATCACGGGAACTTAGAAAAATAAAAAACTGAAACAGAGTAGTGGAAGATTTTCTTCAGGAATCTTATGCAAGTATGAAGAGGTGAATCCACATGTACTAACAAATCTTTTCCTTAGGGCAATAAATGTTGTGTTTCTTACCTTAACACCTATTGCAACAATAAGGTGCTTGGGGAATTGAGAGCTGTCAAAGCAATACAGGCATTTTTCCATTTGTGCAGCAAGTCTCTGATGCTCAGCAACAGCTTTTTTCCTCTGGTTCTCTTCCTCTTCACCAAGACGTCCTTTCTCAGCTGCTTTGGAGACAAACATGTCATCCAGAGTATAATAGTCTCCATCAGTTTTTCCCATAAACTGAAAAATCAAAATAACAGCAGTGGGGAATAGAAAGTAGGGATTAAGATTGCATTGTATACAATAGCATCCTGAAGGCATATCTGTAAGTTCCTTAATAAAACTCACATATTAAAAGAAAGAAAAATTAGCCGGGCGTGGTGGCGCACGCTTGTAATCCCAGTACTTTGGGAGGCAGAGACCGGAGGATCCGGGTTCGCGGCCAGCCTCAGCTCTCTCTCCCTGTCTCTCTCTCTCTCTCTCTACCTAGTGAGGCCCTCCGCAACTTCCTGAGACCCGGTTTCAAATAAAGTATAAAAAATAGGGCCGGGGGTGTAGCGCGGAGGTAGAACGCCCCTGGGTTCAATCCCCGGTACCGCAAAATAAATAAATAAATAAATAAATAAATAAATAAATAAATAATAAAGAAATAAATAAAAGAAAGAAAGAAAAATTAAAACAGGATAAAAATTCAGGCTTCTGAGGTGGGGATGTAGCTTAGTAGTACAGTGATTGCTTACCATGTACCAGGCCATGGGTTTAATCAATCTATCATTATCACAATCACTATCAACAAAATCACAGCTAAAGTTTACTGAGCACTAACTGTGTGCAATTCTATGTACTTTTATTATGTTTCATACTCCTATAGGGGGCATTATCATTTTCACTTAAGAGACAAAGAAACTTAAACACTAAACATAGATTAAAGTAAAAAACAAACATGTGGGTTACCATAAGACCCAGATACCACTTCTACCCAAGGGGAATGAAAATATACATCTACACAAAAACTCTTACATGAATCTTTATAAGAACATTCTTTTATAACAGCCATAAGCTGAAAACAATCAAATGTTCATCAGCTGCTTTATAAATAAACAAATTGTGGTATCGCCACATAATGGCATATTATCCCACCATAAAAAAAATGAAGTGGCTGGGCATGGGCGCACACCTGTAATTCCAGTACTTGGGAGGCTGAGACAGGAGGATCACAGGTACAAGATCAGCCTCAACAACTTAACGAGGCCCTGAGCAACTTCATGAGACCCTGTTTCAAAATAAAATATAAAATAGGGCTGGATGTAGAATGTCCCTGGGTTCAATCCCCACTACAGGAAGAAAAAAAAAAGGAATAATGTACTGATACCTGCTATAACATGAATGAACCATTAAAAACATTATGTTAATTCTCAGCAATAAGAAACATGCAGGAGACATCATAATTCCTGACTTCAAAGTATACTACAGAGCTACAGTAATAAAAACAGCATGGTACTGGCACAAAAACAGACACATAGACAAATGGAAAAGAACAGAAGATACAAAAACAAATCCACACACTTACAGCCAATTGATTTTCGACAAAGGTGCCAAACACATACATTGGAGAAAAGACAGCCTTTTCAACAAATGGTGTTGGGAAAACTGGTTATCCAGTTGTAGAAAAATAGAACTAAATCCTTACCTCTTACCCTGAACAGGAGTCAATTTGAGATGGATCAAAGACCTGGAAATTAGGCCAGAGACTTTGAAGCTACTAGAGGAAGGCATAGGTCTAACCCTCTAACATATAAGCACAGGTAGAAACTTCCTCAACAATACCCCCAAAGCTCAGGAAATTAAAACAAGAATTAATAAACGGGATGGCATTAAACAAGAAGTTTCTGCTCATCAAAGGAAACCATCAAGAGTCTAAAGAGAAAGCCTACAGAATTGGAGAAGATCTTTGCCAGTTATCCCTTTGATATAGGACTAATATCTAGAATATACGAAGAACTTAAAAGACTTTACACTAAAATAACAAATAACCCAATCAAGAAATGGGCAATTGAACTAAATAGATACTTCGCAAAAGAAGAGATACAAATGGCCAGTAAATACATGAAAAAATGTTCAACATCATTAGCAATCAGGGAGATGCAAATCAAAACTACACTGAAATTCCATCTAACCACAATGAGAATGGCAATCATCAAGAAGCCAAAAAATAATAAATGCTGATGAGGATGTGGGGAAATAGGAACTCTTCTACACTGCTGGTGGGATTGCAAATTAGTACAGTCACTATGGAGATCAGTGTGGAGATTCCTCAGAAAACTGGGAATGGATCGACCATATGATCCAGCTATACCACTCCTGGGTATTTTTCCAAAGGAATTGAAATCAGAGAACTACAATAATGTATGCATATTCATGTTCATAGCAGCACAATTCACAATAGTCAAATTATAGAACCAACCTAGGTGTCCATCAACAGATGAATGGATTACAAAATTGTGGGATATCCACACAATGCAATTCTACTCAGCAATCAAGAATAAGAAAATAATGTCATTTGCAGGAAAATGGAAGGACCTGGAGAACATTATATTAAGTGAGATTAGCTTAGCCAGTCACAGAAAGTAAAGGGGCATATGTTTTCTCTAATATGCAGAAGCTAGGGAGTAATTGAGATACCAGAGGGACTCTAAATAATGGAGAAACCTAAGTGGAGCCAGGGAGGTTGTCTAGGGAAAGGGAAGGGGGAAGAGTGAGGATCAATGAAGGAATTACTACCATCAGCTTTATGTACATATGTGAGAATACCAATGTCAATCTCAGTACCCTTTATGGGGAAGGGAGCCAGGGGAAAGCCCATCAAGTGCTGTGTGCATGTATGTCACTATAAACATGATTTACATTATGATGTGAGACTATAATGCACCAATAAAAGTATATTTAAAAAAACATTATGCTAAGTGAAAAAAGCCAGTCACACACAAAAGGAACACTATTATATAATTTCATTCATATAAAACGAATTTTCACTGTCCAAAACAGGGAAATCTATAGAGATAAAATAGTGGCTGCTGCAGGCCAAAAGGAGGAAAAGTTGAGAGGATTAGAGAATGATAGCTAACAATTACAGGATTTCCTTTTGAAGTGATAAAAATGTTCTAAAGTTGACTGTGGTGATGGTTGTGCATTATACATAAATATACTAAAGCCCACTGAACTGTAAACTACAAACAGGTGAATTGTATGTTATGTAAATTGTATCTTAATAAAGCTGTTTAAAAAGAAAAAAAATATTCACTTTATTCGAGAGACATACAGCCTTTACCCTCTACTCAGAGAGAATCTCTAAGCCTTCAGATGCCCTGCCTGATAAGATTATGTTTGTTTACCTGGGAGCCTTGGGCCACACTAGACAGTGAATGCTAACTATGTGCTTTATTAAGTGGCTTAATTACATGGCTGTGGGCCAAATATCAGCTCTACCTCCAGAGCAGCTAGAAAGTGGAGTCAGCAACATGGGCAATTAATTATGTCTATGTAACAAAACTAATAAGTCTGCACGCCAAGGCTTGAGTGAGCTCCCCTGGGTGGCAGTGTTCTCCAGAGAGAAGTGAGCTCTGTACACAACTCTACTGGGAGAGGACACCTGCCAGCTCTGTACACGGAGCTCTCCTAGCCTTTGTTCCATGTGTCTCTTCTTTTGGCTGATTTTAATCTATTTTTTTTTTCTGGGTAACCAACTGTAACCATGAGAACAGCAGCTTTAGATGAATTCTCTTGAGTCCTTCTAGCAAAATACTGAACCTGAGAGTAGTCTTGGGAATCTCTGAACTTGCAGCTGATGTCAGAAGTGAGGATGGGCTTGGGGGTACTCTAACATTACATTTGGCTGGATGGTCAGGGAGTTAGAATACAGAGAATCAGTGACAAGGAGCTCTGAAAAAGAGGTATGTGGACAGACAACTCCAAATGGACAGACTGGGAAGACATTTGTTATCTATGTGAAAATAATCATGTCACTCCTACCATTCCTACCAATCAGCCATTCCTACCATTACACCAATAAATTTTGGGGTGTTTTTTTCTTTTTTCTTTTTTGTGTACTGGGGATTGAACCCAGGGGCATTCTACCTATAAGCTACACCCCCAGCCCCATATATATATAGTTTTTTTTTTAAATAGGGTCTTACTATGTTACTGAGGCTGGCCATGAACCTACAATTCTCCTGTCTCAGCCTCCCAAGTACTGGGATTACAGGTGTGTGCCACCATACCTGGCTCCAACAAGTTTATGAACAAAATGGCTATGCAGGGAAAGAAAATGTGCATGAGCTCAGCAACATGAACTTTGCTCACCAAAGTCAATCTGGCTATACCCACTGCTGAATGCACGATGTGCCAACAACAGAGACCAATGCTAAGAACCTGATGTGACACTACGCGTATTATGGTTTGGATCTCAAATGTCCCCCCAAACCGCAGGAAATGCAGCAATGTTCAGAGGTGACATAAATGAATCATGAGGACTTATTCTCATCAATGAATTAATCCACTGTTGGATTAATGATTTGTATATTTACTGGATGGTAAATTTAGGCAGGTGGGTCACTGGGGATGTAGCCTTGGGGATATATCTGTTCCTGGTACCTCCTCTCTCTGCTTCTGAGTGGCCTTGAGCCCAACAGCTTTTCCCTGCCACACCCTGCTGCAGTGATGTTTCTGCCTTAGAGCCAGCTGACCAGGAACTGAACCTCTGAAACTGTGACCCGAAATAAACTTTTCCTCCTCTAAGTTGTTCTTGTCAGGTATCTGGGTCACAGTGATGAAAAACTGACTAACAGAACTCCTTAGCGTGATCAGGCAGCTACCTGGTGGCAGGATAGAATACACTTGACTGCTTACATCACACAAAGGGCAGTGATTTGTTCTTACTTCAATACACACTTTCCCTAGACATGGATTTGTCTTCACTGCATGCATTGCTGCTGTCAAAACTGGGGGATTACACCATCACGGTACTCCACACATCACTTCTGACCAAGAAGTGATTTCACAGCAAATAGAGTATGGCGATGGATCTGTGCTCATTGAATTCACAGGTCTTATTATGCTCCCCCCATCATCTGAAGTAGATGGCAGGATAGAACAGTGAACTGACCTTTCAAGGACTTAATTACAAATGCCAGCTGGGTGGAAATATCATGTGAGGGAGGGATAATGTATGCTGATCAAGGTTAGATAGTACTAATATAGGAGACAGTGAAAACAAACCAGATTCAGAAAAGGGATATGCAATCATAGACAAGCTAATAAATACCTCTGAGCATCAGTTTTTGCCTATTAAATGGTGTTTAACATCAATGCTCACAGCTAATTACAAGCATTAAGGTATTTAAAGGGCCTATATCAAGTCCACAAAAAATGATAGTCATTATTATGTTCTCCCAGATACTCCCAGGACAATGGTGTCAGATGAGGGCAATTTTGTGACCACTCCCCTTCCCCACCTGGGGGTATATCTGGCAATGTTCTGAGACATTATTGGTTGTCACGGTTTTAGGGTAACAGTTTTACTGGTCTTGACTGGCTAGAGGTTGCTAAACATTCTACACAGATAGTTCTTCCAGAGCAAAGGGTTAGCCAGCCCAAAATGTTAAAGGTTGAGACATGGTGTTCCAGAGGGATTCTGATTATATTATTACAGCAAATTCTTTTGTATTCACTAATGTAACAACCATCCACATGAACTGGGGAGTCAAATTGAAGTACTATTGATATTCTGCTTTATCATTTTCCAAATTCAAGCCTGGAAATGGAAGAAGTTGGTGAATTAATAGCCTAAATATTAGGCATACAAAAATCTTAAATGTCTTCTAACCTTGAAAGGTAATTTTTTTCCCATTTTGATGACTGAGTGAAAAAAAACAACCTGAAATGAATCAAATTACTGACATCCTTATTTAAAAAATCAAATACTAATATCTTTAAATGAAAACGAAAGACTTTTTTTAGTGTCAATATGTACAAACAATGGTTTGCAAGGAATCTATGTAATTAGTATCACAGTATTAACATAAGGATTACCAACAAAGACTAGAGCCCAATTCTTATAAAAGCATTTCAAATTTATGAAAGTTTCTAAATCAAAATTTATAGCATCTTATAAAGACTTAGACCTGTCCCTCTTGAGGTTTTGCAAGTCCAGGACCAGCGAACACCATAAAAGGAAAAATTCTTATTCCTGTAAAGTACTGGAGGGTCTATGAGTCCTGTTCAAAATTAAAAACTAAAACCTATTTAAGTTCCCCCATGTACTATAAACCAGGAATCTTGTTTCTCTCCATTCTTGTGAAACCTTTTCCTTTTTATTATGGGAATTTCTTTGCTAAACCAGGAACCATTAGCTACTTAAAGAGTTAATGGGGTCTCCCATAAAGTGGGAAAAAGGATACAATGACCTTAAACATAAAGAAAAGACACTTGGTTTATAAATGGCTCTGCCAAATATGTAAGAACAGAAGATAGTGTGGCATATAATCTTTATAGTAAGCGAATAATTAGTACTAATGGACAGGGTCATAGTAGCCAATATGCTAAACTGTATGCTGTGCTTAGTCTTTGTGCCATGAGGATTTTTCACAATGTTATATATAACTAAATAGGTTGGCTACCTGGCTTCTAGTTTGAAATGCTAATCAGTGGATAGTCCAGGGTAAAGATTTGGAAAAAACATTGCAGCGATATATCTGGGTTATTGTACAATGTACTAACATGTCAGTTTTTCATGTCGATGCCCACTGCAATTACAATACCATCGAAACACAGATGAATGGCTTTGTTGACCAACAAACAGAATAACCAGGTTTGGAAAGATCGACCCAACAACTTTGATGACAGGCTTGGCACAGTGGGCACACCAAAGATTAGGCACACAGAAGAAAAAAACATCTACAGATCCTCATGTTCTTGAGGCCGTGTCCTTCAGTGATGTCAACCTGTGACCTGACTATTAAGAACCCACTGCAATAGCTGAGGCCAATTTTTCCCTGTCTCTCTCTCTTACTCTCAAGGTGGCTCACCTTCTCCCTTGAACATGTATTCCCCCCCCCACTTTCCTAAATAAATCTGTCTTTGTCTCTGAAAAAAAAAATCTGTATTTAATCAAAACTATGAAATTATCCTTCAAACTCTACGCCCTCAAACTCACTGGAAAAAGATTAATTTGTTGATGAAACATAAATTTTATATAATTTTGGTGTCTATTTTTCCTTAAGAAGAAAAATGGATAAACTATTGAATCTGTATGCTCAATTCACAACAATTTAAATTTAAGCCAAAATCTGAGAACTGTCCAACATGTCTCTTAAAATCTCACCATCGTCAAGAATGGGGACTTGATCACAAGTGATACTTCATAACCATTAGTATTACTATTATTAAAATAATAAGAAGAAAATAAATATTGATGAGAATGTGGAGAAATTGGAACTCTTATGTATTGCTGATGAGAAAGTAAAACTATACAGTCACTGTGGAAAACAGTTTGGTAGTTCTTCAGAAAGTTAAACATAAAGCTACCCTGTGATCCAGCAATTTCGTGTCTAGACATAATACCCCCCTCAAAATTAAAAACAGACACTCAGAAACTTGTACCACAGTGTTCATAGCAGCATTATTCACAATAGTTAAAAGGTAGAAACAACCCAAATTTATTCCATTATCAATGAATAAATGAGCAAAAATAAATGTACTATATACATACAGTGAAATGCTATTGAGCTTTAAGAAGGAATGAAATTCTCTTACATGCTACAACATGGATGAACTTGAAAACACAATGCTAAGAGAAGTCAGATACAAAAGGACAAATATTGTATGATTCTACTTATATAAGTTTCCTAAAAAACTCAAATTCATAGAGACACAGGTTAGGAGGGGAGGGGAGAGAAGAGAAAGACTGTGGGAAGGGAGTTGTTGTTTAATGGGTATAGAATGTTTGTTAAGATAATATAGTGACAGCTGAACAACATTGTGAATGTACTTATACCACTGAACTATATATTTAAATGGTTTAAAATGGTAAAATCTGTTATGATTTTTTAAAAACTAGAACCTGAAGCAAAGAATGTTAAATAATTTTTTGGTTCTGTAATTCCCCACACCTCCAAGTGATTTTCAATAAAAACAAAAAGTTTTGATAAGCTTGGACTGGATTAATGCCTACATCTTTTTCACTTCCATTATAAAAGCAAAATACTACCTCCACCTTTTTTTTTGTTTTGTTTTTTGTTTTTTTTTTTTTTTTTTTGTTCTGGGGATTTAACTCAGGGACATTCTACCTCTGAGCTACACCCCTAGCCCTATTTTTTTTTTTTTTATTTTGAAACAAGATCTCACAAAGGCTGGTCTTGAACCTGCGATCTTCCTGTCTCAGCATCCCAAGTACTGGAATTACAGGTGTGTGCCACCACGCCTGGCTTATCTCTATCATTTATGATACCCAAACTTCACATTTCTTTTAGGGAATGTCACAAAATGTATCATGCATACATGATTTCACATTCTTGGATAGCTTCTTCCAAATCTAATTTCACCCCCTATCTATGAAAGTCCATAAGAATTAAAATGACCAAAAAAATGTTGCAAGAAGTCGGCTATTTCAATATTCTTTATCTTATTCTAATCAAATCTTTAAGAAAGGTATGCCACTTAGTCTCTCAAGTTTTTTTTTTTTTTTGAGGTACTGGGGATTGAACCTAGAGGCATTCTACCTCCAAGCTACACCCCCAGCCCTTTTTATTTATTACTTGGGAACAGGGCCTCATTAAGTTACTAAGGCTGGCTTTGAACCTGTGATCCTCCTTTCTCAGCCTCCCAAGTATGGGATTACAAGCGTGCGCCACTATGCCCAGCTTTCTCAAGATTTTTATTATTATTTCAGTTTGCTGAAAATAAAAAAGTTAAAGATTCAAGTTGTACTATATATTATTATGGAAAAATGTAATGTATATTTTAATGATGATTTCCATCAGAAAATATATTAAACCTTAAAAATGTATAAGCCTTAACTGTTATAAATACAGAAAAATAAAACTATCAACAGAAATATATCTTTTAATAGATGATAAAATCATCTTGTTTTCTTAGAATTTAAGATAAAACCCTGGGCCGGGTGTGGTGGCTCACGCTTGTAATCCTAGTACTTGGGAGGCGGACATCGGAGGATCCGGGTTCGTGGCCAGCCTCAGCTACTTAGTGAGGCCCTGCGCAACTTCATGAGACCCAGTTTCAAAATAAAGTATAAAAAAAAAATAGGGCCGGGGGTGTAGCTCGGGGTAGAAGGCCCCTGGGTTCCATCCCCGGTACCGCAAAAAAAAAAAAAGAATTTAAGATAAAACCCTAATGACTTTTTTCCTCCCTTACCAGTCTTCTCTTGTACCTTCCATTTCTCTTTCCCTCCAGCTCATTTTTAATGTTCTATCAGTACTGAAAGGATAAAATTACTGCCCACACTGCAAACAAAATTAATGACGAAAGATATATATAGATCTCAAGAAGATGTGCCTGAGTTTATGTTGCCAAGGAAACACTGCCGTCTTAAAATTTTAAGTGGGAGAGTTTATATTTAAAGAATGTTGGTGTCAATACAATATATTTTAAGAAAGAACAAAGCATACACAACTTAATTCCCAAATACCAATAAATGGCACATGGAAATTGCACAAAGACAATTAAATCTAGGCAATAATCAACAGCTATCCACTAACATAAGTCATCTGAAAGGCAGTACTGTTTACTGAAGAAAACTGGCCTGGGAGTTAAAAATTGAGACTTCTAGTGATGCCTTTTGCAACTCATTAGATATAGGAACTAAGAAAGTCACCTAGCCTTGCAGAAGACATTTAGTTCTCTTAGAGTCTCAGTTTCCTCATTTGTACAATGTATGTAGAGGTTAAGCAAGATTAATAAGGTCCCTTCCCCAAATCTAAAATTCTTTGGTACTATGATTTCAAAGGAAGATAACATACATTTTAATATACTTAGAAAATCATAATAAATACACTGGCATATACATGTTAAGAAAACAAATGAATGTACCCTTCTTTTTCTGGATTTTTTTATTGTTCCCCTTTTTAAAATTAATTATGTAGAACATATTCTGAAAAAAACACTGAGAAATATAGAAAAGATAAAAATCCAACAACCATAATTCCCCCTCTTCAAACAAATAAAATCAAGTTGATATTTAGCATTAGATGTTTTCTTCACTTGGTTATAAGAGATATTAAAGGCATAATGGTAAAATACAACTGAAAAGAAAATGAATATAACCTAAATTTTAAAATTGCAAGAAAAAGATGGACAGTAAAAATTAAATGAATCAATATAATAAAATAATAAAAAGTAAAATATATATCAATAACAAAAGACAATGATGTAGACTTGAACACTGACCAGAAATAGTATCAAACTTGCTGTTCAACATGAAACCTTTCCTGTATCTTTCCAGTTTAAATTAGATCACCCGGTATTGCTCCCAAAAAACTTTGTGCTTGTCTTTCACAATAATTTGCACATCCATAACTAGAGAAGTAATTATCTATTTAATGTTTCTTTTCCCCCACTAACCTGTGCTATGTTCCCACTCTCCCCAGTCCTGCCCTGTTGGTGTAGGTGCTGGTTCAGTTTACACAATTCTTTCTTGTTTTGTGTTCCAGTAACTGAAATTTTTTTTTTTTTTTTGCGGTACTGGGGATTGAACCCAGGGGCATTCTACCTCTGAGCTACACCCCCAGCCCTATTTTTTATTCTTTATTTTGAAACAGGGTCTCGCTAAGTTGCAGAGGGTCTCGCTAAGTTGCGACAGGCCTCACTAAGTAGCTGAGGCTGACCGAGAACCTGCAATCCTCCGGTCTCAACCTCCCAAGTACTGGGATTACAAGTGTGTGCCACCAAGCTTGGCTCCCAGTAACTGGAATTATTGAGTCTTTTCAAACTTCTGACCTTCCAGTACTGTGAATGTGTGCATACCCTGTCATCCAGGTCCCTGATCAGCTGTTCTCTCACTTCCTTGATTCCAACCTGCAGAAGAGTTGAGATCTGCAGCCTCCATCCTCTCTGCCATCTTGGATCCCCCTTCCCTACTAGCAATGAGCACCATATACAAGGAGCATGTCTTCCTCAAGTGCTGGTATTGTCTCCAGTAGAAGAATACCTAACACACAGAATGAGATCAATTAACACTTATTCTATGTAAACTGTTCCTGACTGGCCACTTCTCACCAGGCTTTATATCTATTTTCAGAGGAACTAAGTAAACAAAGTACCCAAATTTAAAGACATGTGCCATAAAAACGTGCATCATTTAAATATTCTAAACCAAGGGATTAATAAACTATGGTTCATAGGCAAATCAGGCCAGCCACACTTTTGTAAGGAAAGTTTTCCTGGAATGTAGTCACATTCACTCAGTTACACATTGTACATGACTGCTTTTGTGCCATAATAGCAGAGTAGAGTTGACATAGAAAGCCAAAAATATTTATCATCTGGCCTGTTACAGAAAAAGTCTGCTGACCTCTGTCCTTGATTAATGCCTTTCAACTAATAAGAAATATAGGGCAGGGCGTGGTGGCGCATGCTTGTAATCCCAGTACTTTGGGAGGCGGAGACTGGAGGATCCGGGTTCGCAGCCAGCCTCAGAGCGCTCTCTCTCTCTCTCTCTCTCTCTCTCTCTCTCTCTACTTAGTGAGGCCCTTCGCAACTTCGTGACTCTCTCTCTCTACTTAGTGAGGCCCTCCGCAACTTCGTGAGACCCAGTTTCAAAATAAAGTATAAAAAAATAGGGCTGGGGGTGTAGCGCAGAGGTAGAACGCCCCTGAGTTCAATCCCCAGTACCGCAAAAAAAAAAAAAAGAAATATAGGGTATTCAATTTGCAGTCTCTTCATGGAAATATTTAACAGCTCTAAACTAATTATCCATGGTATTACTATTTCTTTTTTTTTTTTTTTTGCGGTACTGGGGACTGAACCCAGGGGCATTCTACCTCAGCGCTACACCCCCGGCCCTATTTTTTTTATACTTTATTTTGAAACCGGATCTCACGAAGTTGTGGAGTGCCTCACTAAGTAGAGAGAGAGAGAGACAGGGAGAGAGGGAGAGAGGGAGAGAGAGAGAAAGAGAGAGAGAGAGAGAGAGCTGAGGCTGGCCGCGAACCCGGATCCTCCGGTCTCCCCCCTCCCAAAGTACTGGGATTACAAGCGTGTGCCACCACACCCGGCTTCTTACTATTTCTAAAAATGTAATGACTTAGCTACTTTGTTCATAAACTTTTAAGAGTAAAATGATCAGGCATAGCATTTATAGAAATGGTTAATATTTCAATATATTTTATTTTTATGGGCTTTTAATATTACTTCGAATTTTTACCAGAGTTAATTTTAATTATTAAAGGTACAAAACAAATTGCTACGATGCTGTGGTTAATTATTAGGCAGGATGAACTAAAAATCACAATGCCAAATCAGCATTTCCATAGTAACCTGTACCTCTATTAGCTCTACTGCAAATAGGCAACAACGGGCCTTGCTTTGTGCATTTCAAAAAAAAGTCTTTGTCCTTTTTTATGAGAACAAAGCCTACCTTCTTCCTTTTGCTATTGATTCTACAGATCAGTGTCCCCCCCACCCCCCAAAAAGTGTGAGAATTTGTGTTAAAACTAATGACAGAAAGAGAAAAAGGTTGGTGCTGTCTGCATTTCCTTAGCTACTAAAACCAAATCAACAATCTGTGTGGATAGAAACAACACTCCTGTCAAAATGTTAATGCAATGCTAGTACAAATTCAACAATATACAAACTGATCAACTTTTATAATAAATATCTGGATTAAATGTGTATCAGTTCTACACCTGTTTGTCCAATTTGTACTTTAATTAATGCTATCAGTACTGGCTCATTTCTGCTTAAAATTATTAGAGAATATCTAAATCATTTAAAAAACAAAGCATGTAAAAAGCAAATGAAAGGTGGGAAAAAAACCATTTACTGAATGCATACTGTCTATCCTAAGACTGCCATTGGATATTATCAACTCAAAAAAAAGAGCATCCAGAAAAATCCTATCAAAATATAAGAAACCAGATCATGACACGGCCAACTAAAAACCTTCAACTGGCTTCCCATCATTCAAAACGACAGCAGAAGTTCTTACTGCGTGGCCTAAAGACCTAATGACCAGACTCCTATGTCTCCCATCTCATCTTCTTTCCCTTACTCCCTCAACCCCGAGTGACACAGTCTTCTTGGTATCTCCTGATGTTCTTAAAGCTTGTCTCTGCTTCAGATCCTTTGCATTTGTTGCTTCTTATATTTGGAAGTCTTTCCTCAAATATTCACGTGGGCCACTCCTTTACTTTGTTCAGAGTTCAGAGGTGCTGAAACATCACCTCCCCAGAGTATCCTTCCCCCAACACTCTACTGAAAAGATCACCCATCATTTCCTGGTAATTTGCTTTATTTCACACAAAAATGTTTTTTATTTTATAATATATTATTTATGTTATGTAATATTTTATATATTTGTTCATTCTGTTTCATCCACTAGAAATATAAGCTCTTTAAGGGCACAAACTTTGATTTGGTTGCTTCTTGGTACCCAGCACCTAGAATGGTATTTAGAACAAATCAAGTGTTCAATAACAATTGTTGGATTAATAAATTCCTATTACAATTTTCAATAAGGATTTTTTTAATGTATAAAACTGAATGGACTATGTTGAGGTTATTAAGACTGTATTTAATTCCATATAAAGTGATAACATTTCCAAGAAAGAAACTCTTATAAAAATATGTCCTTCTTTCTGTATTGAATTTCCAGGTCTTAGGAAATTTTTAGCAATTTTCCAAAATAAAAAGGGGTAAAAGTATGCCAATAAGCTAGATTTAGGATTCCATATAATACTTGGTGATGGGTACAATTGTTTCTGTTTAAACTCAAGTTTATATTCCCCCACCCATGCTCCTGGCACACACATCTTTTAGTTTTCATTAAGATAAATTTTGGCCGGCAGGGCCGGCTCTGTCTCTGAACCCGCAGCAGGACGTGCAGTTTCGGAAGGAGGCGTTGCAGGTGCGCCAGCGCGTCCTCCAGAAGAAGCAAGAAAAACTTAACCCTGGAGTAACTTATGTAGGCCACCTACCTCCAACACTTCATGAAACCCAGATCAAAGCATATTTTTCCCAGTTTGGTGCTATTAAAAAACTCAAGACTATCCAAAAGTAAAAGAACTGGAAATAGCAGAGGCTTTGGCTTTGTGGAGTTTGAGTCTGAGGATGTGGCCAAGATAGTTGCTGAAACAATGAACAACTACCTCTTTGGTGAAAGACTCTTGGTGTGTTGTTTTATGCCACCATAAAAGGTACATAAAGAACTTTTTAAAGATTGGAATGCTCCATTTCGTCAGCCATCATATCCAGCAGTGAAATGGTATAATGGCAGTCGGATATTGATCCAAAAGATGGAAGAGCGATTCAAAAATAAAGAAAAATTACTCAGGAGGAAATTAGCTAACAAAGGAGTTGATTATGACTTTTCTTCATTGGTTTTACCTAGTAAGAAAAAGAGGTTTCAGGCATACCTGATAAAAAGAAAAAGATTTCTAAGAATAGAATGGTTTCAAAGGATACTCCCGAGAAGTCTGTGGATAGCCAGGGTCCCACACCAGTTTGCACACCAACATTTTTGGAGAGAAGAAAGTTTGAAGTGGCTGAAATGAATGATGACGATGATGATGAAATAGTTTTCAAAGAGCCCATATCCAGTGTAAAAGAAATACAGAAGACTCCAATCACTACAAGTTCAAGGGGAAAAACACGAAGACGAGGCAAAAGCAAAAAAGACGAAACAAAGAGCATTCAGGAATTCTGAATGCATTGTGTGTATCATGTCTTAAAACAAAATGTGATGATGTTGTTATGAGGACTGATGATACTTTACTAGGTGCAATGAAATGTCACTATGGACAAGACTGGGAAAAGAGACCTGCTGTTCGATCAGGCAGTAGCTTTGGCTCGTCCTCCCTGGCTGAAATAAAAGGTAAAGGACAGCCTGCAGTGTCTGGGCAAAAAAAAAAAAAAAAAATTTTTTTTTGACCAGGTAATATATTGACATACTAAAAAAAAGAAAGAAAGATTGGAAGTCTGAAAACATATACAGTTAAAGGTCTCTCCCTCCCCATTTCTGTCTCTCAGATACCCAATTCAAACTTTCCAGTAGTACCAAAGTATAACTATTGGTATTATAGAACAGGGGTTGGCATTTTTTTTTCTTTTTTTCTGAAAAGGGCCAAATAGTAAATATTTACAACTTTGTGGGCTTTATAGTCTTTGTCACACTCTTCAACTCAGTCATAACAGTGCAAAAGCAGCTTTTGACAATACAGAAATATACTTGAATATTTGTGTTGCAATAAAACTTTATTTGAATAGTCAATGAAATGAATTTCTCCCCTGGGATCACAGTTTGCCAACTCTGTCACAGAGCTAAATTTAAATATAATAGTTTCTTTTACAGAAATGATGGTGCTTCAAGGGACTGCAATGGAAGAGACTGAAACAAAAATTCATTCTACCACCCATAAGGATGGGCTAAAGAAATAAACAGATTCAAGATTATTCCAAGATGCCTTCTCTATAATCCATAATCTGTTACTCCATAATTCATAATCTGTTTCTTCTATCTCATGACATAATTACAAAGAAAGAGAGGAACTTGAAGACAAAACAGACTGATAACAAGTAGCACATTGCGAATTCTGGCCTCAATTTCCGTGTGTGTGTGTGTGTGTGTGTGTGTGTGTGTGTGTGTGTCTGGCCTCAATTTTCCGTGTGTGTGTGTGTGTGTGTGTGAGTTTTTGTTTTTTTGTTTTTTTTTTACTGGGGACTGAAACAAGGGGCATTCTACCTCCAAACTACACCCTCTAGCCCAATTTCATTTTTTGTTTTGAAACAGGGTCTCGCTAGATAGCTGAGAGTCTCACTACTTGCTGAGGCTATCCTCCTCTCAGCCTCCCAAGTACTGGGATTATAGGCTTGTGCCACCAAGCTCTCAACTTTCTCTTTTTTTAAATATATTCATTTATTGGTGCATTGTACTTATACATTTTGATAAGTAATGACAGACCAGATATACTATTAACATCTTCACAGAATACGTTAAAGAAGTAAACCAGAGTCTATATTAAAAACTAAATCCCAAATATATATTTGTTTTAGTATGTTCTTAATATGTTCTTAATATGTCTTACAAAAGATGCCAGGCGTGGTGGCGCACGCTTGTAATCCCAGTACTTTGGGAGGCGGAGACCAGAGGATCCGGGTTCGCGGCCAGCCTCAGCTCTCTCTCTCTCTCTCTCCCTGTCTCTCTCTCTACTTAATGAGGCCCTCCACAACTCCGTGAGACCCCGTTTCAAAATAAAGTATAAAAAATAGAGCCGGGGGTGTAGCACAGAGGTAAAAAGCCCCTGAGTTCAATCCCTGGTACCGCAAAAAAAAAAAAAAAAAATTAATTTAATAAAATAAAACAAGATTAGGGAGAATCAGATTCCTCTGAAAAGAAGATCATTGTTAGATTGAAGAACCAGCTTCTCAAAATTTAAAATATCCTAGGAAAATATCTTACCTTAGAGGCCATTCTCATAAAAAGTTTGTTTTGGTCTTCTGCTGTTCCCATCTTTTCATTTTTTACTAAATCATTTAGGCTTGAGTGATCATCATCATGAAAGTATCTGACTCTCTCTTTTTCCTCATGGGTTGAAACCTATGACAGGATGAACATCATTAATTTGGTAAAAGCATACATCTCTGAAGTATTTTAAATGAATTATCTATAAAACTGATAATAAATATAAAAATCTCAACAAGTATCACAACTTTCCCTTCCAATTTATCCCTATTCTACCTGCTTCCAAGTGACAGAACTTCCACTAGAATAATACTCCGTTCTTCTTTTGCCCTTTACTCTCTTCTTCCCCAGGGATGGAAACTCTGCCATTATCTGATTTCTGGATTTTGGTGAAATAGCAAACCTGCTCTATCCCTTCTTTGCTCTTCTCTGCTCTTGGCCTTGTAGTTAAAACATCTTACTACTGTGGAAGGAAGACTGCAGTTACCTAGAGATGGATCAAGTATATCAAAAGCAGAGGTAAAGTGTTAGAAAACCCACCCCTTTGGACTTTTACATGCTTTCCTCCCCCAAATTCACACACTGAAACCCCAGTGTGATACTATTAGGAGATGGGGTCTTCAGGAAGGTAACTAGGTCACGAATGGTATTTGTACCCGATAAAAAGACACGAGAGTTTGTTCTCTCTTCTGCCCTTCCCCCCAACCCCTCTCTCTCTCCCTCTCTGTCTCTCTCTCACTCTGCTGTGTGAGGATAAAATGAGAACACCACCATCTACACACCAGGAAGCATGCCCTCACTGGACACTGAACCTGCCAATGCCCTGATTGGGACTGCCCAGAACTGAGAGAAATAAATTTCTGTTATTAATCCATCTAGTCTATGGTATTCTATTACAGCACCCGGAAGTGGTAAGATACCCACTTCTATTAAATCCTTGTTCTATAAATAGCTTTTTCAGAAACAATGCTGATATTCTGATCCCTCTCATTCAGTCTTGGGTTTTTCTCTCAGTTGGTTCCATATTCAAGTATGAAACAGAAAAATGCTATTTATTACTTCTCAAATCAAATCTCCTGAATGCTGCTCTAACATTTTCTTATCCAAATAAAACCTGGCTTTCGACTTCTTTGAGATCTTTGGGACTAGGTTTCCAACTTTTTCCCCAACATTGCTATTCTTTTCTTCACTGGCTTAACCCTTCTATGCCATGACTTCAATCAATTCCTGGCTCCAGAATCTTACTATCTAACTCTCCTGCCCTTTCATTACACTCAAGAGCAAACCCCCGTCCTCAGTGAATATGTCTGCCTTCTCTATTCCTACAGCCCTAGACTGTGCGATAGTATGCAACTCAGAAGGGGCCCTCAGTGCCATCTGGTAATATGCTTATAGATTCCTAATCAGTTCTGTCATTTTATATATTCAAACCTTTACTATTCTCCTGTACATCTCCTCTTCAATTCCCAATTCTTCCCATTATATTAGAAGAGGTATCTAAGTCAGGCATGGTGGCACACGCTTGTAATCCCAATATTTGGGAGGCTGAGACAGGAGAATCACAGGTTTGAGGACAGCCTCAGCAAGTAGTGAGACTCTCATCAATATAGTGAGACCCTGTTTCCAAATAAAAATAAAATAGGCCTGGGGATGTAGCTTGGAAGTAGAATGCCCTTGGGTTAAACCCCCGTGCCACATACACACACAAAAAGAGGTATCTACCCTGTTTCTCTTTGCTGAAAGAATTATTAGTTACCTCTTACAACAGAGGCACTCAACGGGCAAATAACAAACATTTGACAGAAAAAGTACAATAATTTTTTGTGTGTACTCAATTATCATTTGTACAATCTTCAAATTGAAAACAAAAAAACCTAACTTATGAAAACTGAATGTGTTGTTTTTGCCATTTTAAGAGTCTCAAGGTGGTGCTAAAAACTAATTGCTAGAGCTGAAAGATGGAAAAGAAAATCAGGTGATAAGGTTTCATAGCACCTACATAATTAAGACATTACTCAGTGTGGATACCCCATTGCCAGGTCTCAGATTAGCTCTCTAACATAGATAACAGTTCTAAGAGACCAAGGTTACAAGAGATATGGTAAATATGCAAAAGAAACTAAATACAACATTAAAGAAATGAACATACAAAATAAAGTTGCTTTAAATATTCACTGTTCATAATTACTTAAAAAAACAACTGAAATATACAACATTTTGTAAAAGGCAAAGGAACACAAGAAAAAAGAACAAAAGTAATAAGATAATTTACTATCTTCTACGTTTGCACTAGAAAGCTACATTTAAAAAAATATTTTGTAGTGTAATACAAAAAAAAAGCCCCAAAGGAAAAAAAGGAATTCTGAATTAATAAACAAGGACCTATGTGAAGCATACCTTCTGCCTCTTCCTTCTTCCTGCTTTAGACTCCAGAGGTTCTCCAGGTGTGCTCACAGGCCACACTCGTCCAGACGCATCTGTTCTGACAAGGACCACTTCCTGCTGATCTTCATTCTATGGAAAGATTCAGAGATGACTATTGAAATAATTGTGAATGATACTGAATACCTATATTTAATAACAAAAACACAGAAAAGAGTCTAGTTTTCATATAATATTATGGATTATCTTAAGTATTTCAGATTCTCATTACCCACTATACTGTAAAGTAACCAAAATCCTTTCAGGAAAAAGAAAAAAATACCCGGAGTATATTTTATTATTAAAAAAATCACAGAAGCTTTCATCTAGACTGTATTAAAAGATGACAAAGTACCAGTAGTCCACCAGACATTGCATGAGAGTACCCATCACTTTCACAGCAAATGTCACACCTGATGAATATTTCTTAAATTTAAAGATTCTACTAAAACTTTATTATAAGGATTAAAGCAACTAAATTACAAAACAAACTTGCTAAATTAGCTACTGTAATGATATTCCACATCTCTTTTTATTAACAGTCTTCAAATGCTTTAACTTCTCTGACTCTTTAGAGAAGTTACATCCCACACACTTTAAAGTCATAAACCTTCCTATAAAATTTTAGCCAATATATGCCTGGCATAATATAAACTTTATTCTATGATGAAAATGAAATACTATTGATAAGGTTCTAAAAAAGAATCAATAAGAATATTAGGGAATAAATTCATTAAAAGTCAATTGGAAACAAGACCAAGCAAATTATTTCATGTTTCAATTTTCTTCTCAAATCAGAATCAAATATAAAAAATAAATTTTGATTCCATTTAATAGAGATTTAGCTCCCCTGTTGAAATGGAAGAAAAAAATGCATTCCTATTATTGATGTTATAGGAATGTATTATTCCACTACTTTTCTCCTCAACAAATTAACATTAATTAATGAAATGTTATATGTTAAGGATCTCTCTATTCTTTTTTTTACCAGATAATAGAGATAGGTAACACATTATAATCTAGCTTCTAACTGTATCACACTGCTAAAGCTAATCTCCATAGGGCTTTGAAATTATTAAATCCATTAAATAATTACTAAATTACCATCTTTCTGGATTTGAAAGCATTTGATTCTGTTTACTATATTCTCCAGCCTAAAACATTTTTCCTGCCTTTACCTTCCTGATCCATTTATTCATTAATTCATCAAACATTTTTTAAGGTTCCTATCTTATATTAGTAGCCAAAATAAATATAGCCCCTGCTTTCAAGAACTTTTACTCCCTACATGAAATCAATATAAAGAAAGTCACTCACTTTCTCCTGCATTTATAGCTACCCCTCAAATGCTGATGATTCTAGGATTCTTTGGTTTCTAACCTTGCAAAATAAAACCTAATTATCACTCATACTGCCAAAAACTTCAATGTGCTAAACACAAATATAACCATGCTATTCTCTATTTAAAACCTGCAGGCACCACATATCACCTCAGAGATCAATACCATGTCAAGTATGGTCCACAGACAAGTGCAAGTCCAAGATTATCAGCCAGGAAATACTGTTACTAATTCATGATGGAGAAACTGAGTATTTATAAACTTTTATAGCAACTATATAAAGCAATTGTCTGTTTATACAATCTAAATAAAAATTTGAGACTGGTATTTCATATGCCTTTATCTCATTCTTCTATTTCGTGTGTGTGTGTGTGTGTGTGTGTGTGTGTGTGTGTTACTGGGGATTTGAACCCAGAGGCATTCTACCTCTGAGCTACACCCCACAAGCCCTATTTTATTTTTTTATACTTTTATTTGTGCATTATAGTCTCACATCATAAGTTGCAGAGGGTCTCACTAATTTACAGAGGCTGTCTTTGAACCTGTGAACCTCCTGTCTCAGCATCTCAGGTACTGGGATTGTACAGGTGTGTGCCACCACGCCCAGTTATAATTCATTTTTGTTGTATCTTATAAAGCTATTAGTAAGTGATGGACTAGAAAACTTTGTGACAAATAAAAATTTTATGCAATTCTACTTTCAGTGTCCATAAATAAAGTTTTATTAGAACATAGCCACGTCTGTTCATTTATATATTAATAGTCTATGGCTGCTTTAATGTTACGACAGCAGTTAACAGCTGTGAATTATTATTTGATATAGGCCTTTTAGTACCCCTTGCATGTAACATTAATTAAAAAGAAAAGAAAAATGTATACGTTGCTTAAATTCAAAGCTGGCATAAAAAGTCTAAATGTCTGAAAGCCTATTTTAGCACTCTGGAAATAAAGCAAAAGTCCTTCATTAAATCAAATTTTCCCACCAGTGGTTCATAAACTTCCAGAGGTTCATGATGATATTCCAAGTTTGTTACCATTGAAGGCTATATGGTGTCTGTTTCAACTTTTATCTTTTAAGATTTGTTATTATTCTAGATATCTTAGTTATTTTTGAACAATGCCTACCGTATCTCTAATTACACCCACAGTCATATTACAAGAAAAAAGGTTGAGAGGAAAACAGGGGAAATGCTTCAGGTCATGGGAATGGTCAAGAGTTATCTGACAACATCCCATAAGCACAGGGGAAAAAGACAAGAAGCAGATAATGAGATTACATCTAATTAAAAGCTTCTGCACATCAAAGGAAATAGTTATCAAAGTTAAGAGATAAATGGATAAAAAATGTGGCACATATGTACAATGGAATACTATTCAGCTATAAAAAAGAATAAAATCCTGTCATCTGCAACAACATAGATGGAAATGGAGATTGTCATGTTAAGTAAAATATGCCAGGCACAGGAAGACAAGTACTGTATTACCTAATTCATATGTGCAATATAAAAAAGTCATTCTCATAGAAGTTGAGAGTGAAATGGTGGTTACCAAAGCCCAAGAAGAGTACAGGGGAGGAAGGTATGGGGAAAAGTTGATCAATGGGTACTAAGTTATAGTTACACAGGCGTAAGAAGTTCTGATATGCTATTGAACAACAGAGTGACTACAGATAACAGTTATGTACTATCTCAAAAAGCTAAAAGAAAGGATTTTCAATGTTTTCACAATAAAAAAATGTGTTTGAAGAAACAAATGTGTTAAACCTAATTTATTAGGTTTTTTATTGTTGTTACTGGGGATTGAACCCAGGGGCATTCTACCTCCAAGCTACACCACCAGCCCTTTTTATTTTTTATTTTGAAACAGGGTCTCAATAAAGTAACTGAGTGCCTCGCTAACTTGCTGAGGCTGATCTCGAACCTGCCATCCTCCTGTCTCAGCTCCCCTGGGATTACGGGCATGTGCCACCATGCCCAGCTTGTTTAACCTAATTTAAACACCACGCAATGTATACACATACCAAAACATCACATGTACAAATTTTATATTTTGTATATCAGTTCAAATAAATTTAATTTTTTTTAAAAAAAGAGAGATTTCAGGCCAGGCATAGTGGTACGCACTTGTAATCCCAGTAGTTGGGAGGCTGAGACAGGAGGATCTGGGTTTATGGCCAGCCTCAGCTACTTAGTAAGGCCCTCTGCAACTTAGTGAGACCCTATTTCAAAATAAAGAATAAAAAATAGGGCTAGGGGTGTAGCTCCGAGGTAGAATGACCCTGGGTTCAATACCAAGTACTGCAAAAAAAAAAAAAAAGAGAGAGAGATTTCTTCCTGTAACTTAACATTTCTAACAAACAAACTAAGCAATAAAAAAAAATTTCTCCTGTTGACTGTTCTAATGAATGGGATTTTTCTTTTCCCCAAAAGGGTAACATTTCTAGCAGAAGCATTTCTGGATTTTCCACTAGAAGGTCAGCAAATTTCTGTGTGGTAGTAAACAACTTAATACTCTACTCTCATTTCTTAACAAAACTACTTTGAAAGGTAGATAAGTAAAGGCCTAGCAAGAATTATTGGAAGAGGTTTACTTTAGATATATACCTTAGAAAGCTTGAACCAGATGTGCAAGTTTCCAGTCTCTGCATAGAAGATGAAAATATATGTTTCTGGCAAAGAATCCTTAGAATAAAAATCTTTCTATTTTTAAGCTTCAAAAGGCTATACAGTTTCCAAAACAGGCTGACAAATAGAAATTCTACTTTGTATATTATTTCGAATACTACTCTATTGAGTTATAAGGTTACTGCTCAAAGCTAGGAGGAGCTAGAAATTACAGACATCAGCAATCTGAGAATTGTGTGCTCAAGGAATGAGAAATACAGCCTGTCAATTGCCCTATGACATCCTTAAAATAGAAATGTCACTTGACAGAATATGTTTCAATTTTTTCCTTGTATTCCAAGCCACAAAATAGCTTAACCATTTCCAGACTACACAAATTCACCAGTATTTCTCTACATGGCTTCTTTTGCTTGTCTAAGATCTTTCAAAATCTGATTTCACATTAAGCATTAGCATAGGATAATGGAAGAAAAGAAACTTGCTTTACATGGATATAAGAAATGAAATCTTATGGGACATGGCAAATTTCAGCCAAAAGATGAGAAAATGATCAGTTCATTTGATAGCACCAGCAAAGTTTCACCCTAAGAAATGATACATAATAAAAATTTCAGGGTCCTGTACAATGATCTTATATCTCTCATTAATTATTCCAAATCTGTTATATGTATCAGGTTCCAAAATCTTCTATGGAGGAATCTTAGCCAACATAAAAGTTAATTTCCTGGAGTTTGTTAAATAACACTGCAATCCTGAGATTAAGGAATAAATCAAAATTAACCTTTTATACTGAGTTTAGGTAAAAGCATAGTCATAGGTCTATAAATTTTCTTAAAAATCTGAGCCGGGCGTGGTGGCGCACGCTTGTAATCCCAGTACTTGGGAGGCGGAGACCGGAGGATCCGGGTTCGCGGCCAGCCTCAGCTACTTAGTGAGGCCCTCCGCAACTTTGTGAGACCCGGTTTCAAAATAAAGAATAAAAAAATAGGGCTGGGGGTGTAGCTTGGAGGTAGAACGCCCCTGGGTTCAATCCCCGGTACCACCAAAAAAAAAAAAAAAATCTGGGTATGTCTTATCATTTTTTGAAGGTGATTGAAACCCTTAAATGAATAACCTATAAATAAAGTAGTAATGGTTTAAAAAAATAAGGGAATTTAATTAGATAACCATGGAATTGGTATTGAGGAATTTTAATCTCATATTTTCGCGCTGATTGTACTAAATTTACAAATACTATGTAGTGGTTAAGAACAGGTTACGTAAGTCATCAATTTAATATATTAAAATACAAATAACTAAGTATTCTTTGAAGCTTGGAAGCTTGCAGATAATTAATGCCTCTTTAGATATTAAAAAAACTATCAAGAACATTAACTTTTTGATTCTAGTACATATGATGAGCAAAGTGAAATGAAAATACTTATGATTCATCAAGCTTTCTTTTCTTCACTAGGTCTAATATTTAAAGGGAGAAACAAAGGCAGAAATGTGTCAGGAGTATTCAAAATATGTCTAAAATGACACATTTTGTTAGTTCCACAAAATGGAAGTCACTCTAGCGGCCATATCACTGCTCCTGTGAAGACTGTACTACCTGACTGTGGAGCAGTCATGTCCCTACCACTGTTTGGAATAAAGAGTACTTCATATCTAGAAGGCTTTTCTTACAAAGATAGTTGTTCAAGCAATCAAGTCAAAGGGGAAAAAAATGTTTCTGATTCAGGAATCCCCTGAAGTCCAGCCACGCTTTAAAACCCTTTAATAAGAACTGACAAATGCCAGGAAAGAGATAGGTATAGACTAGAAGGTTCCAACAAATATATAATCATGTACAATTTGAAAGGATAAATAATAAATACCATAGAGAATACTTAAATAATCTTTGAGTTTTCCTATAAAATTAAACATATAACCACATGCGCCAGCAATCATACTCCCTGGTATTTACCCAAAGGAATGGAAAACTTATACCAAGGCACATTTTCACTGCCTTAAAACCCTCTGTGTTCTGCCTGTTCATCTCACTACCCGTTACCTTTACCTCCTTGGGACCACTGATTTTTTTCTCTCCATAGTTTTGCCTTTTCTAGAATGTCATATGATTGGATTCATACAGTATGTAGCCTTTTCAGATGGGTTTCTTTCACTTAGTAATATGCATTTAAGACTCCTCCATGTCTTTTCATGAGTTGATAGTGCATTTGTTTTTAGTGCTGATTATTTTATGGTTTATAGGTGTTACATTTCTTTTTATCCATTCCCCGATTGAAGGACACTTTGGTTGATTCCAAGACTTTGCAGTTAGGAATAAAGCTGCTAGAAACATACATCTTAAACCAGATTCTCCAAAAGAGCTGATTTTACCTTTCAGCATCTAAAAGTATCATGGAAACATAAGTACTTTCATGGGTTTAAATCTTTGCTCTTCACTTACTAGCTGTATGCCTGGGCAAGTTATTTAACTCTCTGCCTGCCTGAGGCTCCTGACCTACAAAACTCTGATACTGACATGAACTACTTAAAAGGATGTTGTGAGAAGTGGATGAGTTAATTTATCTAACCTCTCAAAACTATACTGCATCTAACTCAACCCCTCCCCCTTTGACTTCTTCTATATCCACTTATGCCCAGGATGATGTCATGTGGCATCATGGCTTTAAACATGTAAATGCTAATCACTCCCAAATTTCTATCTCCAGCCCTAGCAACTCCCAACTATATCCAACTGCCTACTTAGCATCTCCACTTGTTCCTCAACTAAAAGATATCCAAACTCAAAAAAAGACTGCTATCTTCACCCCAAAACTTACTCTTCATTCACAACTCAAATAATGGCTACCCAATTCTTTCAGCTGCTCAAGCTAAAGACCTTGTAATTCTCTTTGCTTCCTCTCATTATCGCCCTTCTACGCCACCATGAAAATCCTATCAGCTCCCCTTTTAAAACACACAGAAAATATTTATACATATACAAATGTAACCACTTCTTTTCTTAATGCAGAAGATAGGATGGTCCTATCGAAAAGTATTCTACTCAAAACACCTTAATAACTTCTCATCTCAGCCAGTATCAAAGCCCACTTCCTTACTATATCTTTCAAAATTTAATATGATCTGGCCTCCCATGGTCTCTAACCTGAATTCTCTAATATTTCCCTCTCTCTCCATTCTACCCCAGAAACACTGGTCTCCTTGCTGTTCTTCCTATACATCAGAGATGTTCCCATCTTAGGGCCTTTATATTCCCTATTACCAATGCCTGAAGTACTTTTTACTCAGATACACAAAGATGCACTCCTTCATTTACTTCAAGCCTTTGCATCAATGTTACTTACTCAACGAGATTAGCCTCTGTGACCCAGCCACTCAAAACCCCCACTACTGAGCCGTAGAATGTATAACTTTCTAATATGTCATATAATTTATTTAATTATTATTTTATGATTTTACTGTCTCTCCATCCCTACCTAAATGAAAGCTCAATTTAGGCAAGTGATTTTATCTGTTTTGTTCACTAATAGATGAAAGAAATAATTTGTCTTATATGAAATGGGTATACAATTTACTCTTACTCTATAGAAAATAATTCACAGATCAGTTTGACTTGAATTAGGCCAAGCAGCAGTGTCTAGAGTAAAAGCAGGTGTGTCCTTGGTACCAAGTCAAGGCTTTTCTCCATCAGGGAATATTGGTGAAATATAAGAGAATACATATGAACAAATTTTAAAAACAACCAAACAAGTATACACGCAGACATGGATACAGACATATCTCATATCAGAATACTGCCACTGCAAAGTAGTGATGTTATATAAGGTAATTATATGTTTGCAAACAGACTTTTATTACTTACCTCTAACCCAGATTGTTTTGATTTCTGTGCTACAGTTTCTTTTAGTGTATTTGCCTTTTCAAGTTGGGCTTTAAGTTGTTCAGCTAATTCCTTCAAAAAGAAAAATAAGTAAAATAGGTGTGATGTGTTGTTTAATTCTTCATTACAGAATATTTCAAGTCTATACAAAAGAAAGGAAAAGTGCCTAACAAAAACCAATGCAGCCATCAGCTAACTTCAGTCACCAATTTATCCTAATACATTACATTTTAATGAACTTATCTCAGTTACAAACTTCTCAAATAACTTTGACATTTGTTTGTAAATAATTTGAAGGTAAATAATTTCAAGGACATATATTTTGAGAGAGACAGGATGACAGAAGAAATATATAACCTCAAGAATGACATTTTTATAATTCCTTAGCTAAAATAAACTTCTAATGTCTAAAATTTCAACATATTGTTACAAGAAAGCCAGCACTAGAATTAAAATATTGTTTTTTCACTGTTGATAAGTAATTTGGATTAAAATTCTGAATATATTCCATTTTTACTATAGGAAATCTATAAAAATTTACATAAAACACCTAAAATATAAAGTGATAAACCATAAAGTAACAATTATATGAACAGATTTATGTGACAAAAATAGCATATTCTGCTGCAAGGCTTCCAAGAACAAAAGACTTTTTTTTTTGTTACCTTAGTTAATCTCCTACTAGGGGACCTCTCACAATTTTAACTAATTTCTCTGTTTTCAAAACACAAACTTTGTTTTCTTGCTATTGTTTTTGTTGTTTTCTTTCTCATTAATTTCGGGGCTGAGTAGAAGTTCAGTGTTACCAAGGACCAGATTCAAAGAGAAAGAACAGCATATGCATGATATGCCTTTTACTGGACATAGAAATAAAAATGGAAATATCTTGTCTACCTTTTGTTCTATTAAAGTATACCAACATACCAAAACATAAGACTAATTGAAGATCACTTATATTTGAATCAGTGATGAGTGCACACATATGACCACAAGTGAATCTACTGTATCTGAGCATGGAACTGGCTTAGCTATTCTGCCATGTGCAACTTAATACAAATTAGAATAATAGGCATGTGACAATATAATGAATGAGTGAAATCAGTTCTTACCATATCATCCCTATTTTATTCAGTTTGAGGTAAATCAGTCTTGATCATTATTATAGAAATTAAATGAGCATAAAGTTTTTAACACAGTATGAAGTACAAATACATTGCCTTAAACCTTGAATAAATAAATCACTTTTTTAAGAACTCATTTTTTAGTTCATAAAGTATTTTAAGAAATAAACATTTTTAATAATAAATAACTAAAAATGGGAAAGAACACAGTAATATTTTTAACTTCTCCAAATATGTTGCATAAGTTAGAAATGTAAGAAGAAACCACATAGAAAAGCAAATAAATAAAAAGCATGCAATTCCCTTGGATCACAAATTTCAGAAATCTGAAAGAGAAATAGATAATTTATTTACAAGAAGATAGCACTGTTTCTAGAAATATTTAAGAATTTCTTTAAGGAATTAGTAAGCAGCAGTTATTTTCAAAGTGGGCCACATCCACACTGCTGAGGAACCTCCAAAATTACTTGTGAGAAGTTAAATATTTAATCAACATTCCCCAAAAGAAAAATATAACAGTCTTACCATATTCCCCATCAGCTCCGCCTTGATAATTTTGGCTCCCAACTTGTTCTTCTCATCAATACTCAGAATGCGGATGGACTCATCCTCTGGACTGAAGTTAGAACAGGACAGATTAAGAGTGTATGAAATATAGGTACAAGTAACCACATCAAGACTCCGACGTTATCTTAACTGACCTCAAAAAAGCATTCAGCACCATAGGAGACCATCATTCTACCATGTAAAAATTAGACTCAATGATTTACCATAAGTCAATACTTCAGATTCTCTGTTACAAAGCCATGATGGTCACCAAGTACTGCGCATGTATGTCACTTTCACTATGAACTACATTATGATGTGAGACTACACTGCACTAATAAAAGTAAAAAAAACTAAAGCCACGATGGTCTATGGCAATTATAATAAGCAAAAGTCCCAGTGACAATGAGATAAATAATGTAACAATCAACTATTCTTCATTATTTAATATTTCCATACTCATTCTAAAAAAGAAACAAACAAAAAGACTAGAATCAGGCCACAATTCTACGCATCCTGGCAAATTCTCCTCATTTAATGTAATAAATTATTGATAATTTAAGAAACTATAATCTGGGGATGATATATTTAACTGATTCAAAAAATAAAAAATGATCATGCATTCTTTTTCAAAGTCAGTCCAGAACTAATTGGACACATAAACTAATTTAAAACTGAGATCATGTGCCAAACCTATACTACAAAAGTTTCACAAAAGAAAGGAGAAAATTCCAGCCAAAGTCGGATTCCTCCAGCTTACTGCCTTAAGGAAAGATTCAAGGCTACAGAACAGGGAGGATGAACCCAGGCAAAGCCTTAAGGATTCCTAAGTGAATCAGAAATATCTAAAAGTCCAAGAATTCCAAGGCAGCTACAGTTCACTGCACAGAGTATTGGTGAAGAAAATACCTATATTCAGGGAGAGAACCACCCTAAAGGACTAGAGGAACAGTAGTCAGCACTCCTGGGAATAGTGTCTGGTCCCAATAGCCAGACCAGGAAATCGCAAATTCAGAAAGTACTGGGTAGAGTATTAAGGGTCCTGTTTCATTAGTGGGAAATAATAAGCCCTAGACTAAATGCTGCTCTGGGCCCACCTAACAAATGTCAAAACCAAGAGTCAGAAGGATCAAATGTTTTACAATTAACTATGTGCCCAGAAAAAGCACAAAAGCATTTATACAAATTCAAAAATATCCAGCACTTGACAAAGAAACATTTGTAATACTTAGTATCCAAATATTATCAGACATACAAATAATTAGAAAAGTAGAGCCCATAACTAGAAGAAAATACTATCAATCAAATCCAATCAGAACTGACAGAGATATAGCATACAAGGATATTAAATGTTATTATTATAATTGTGTTCAAACAGCAAGAGATAATGAAGATATAAAAAAGGTGCAAACTGAACTTCTATATGTGAAAACTGTATATCTGATGTAAAAATACACTAGATAAGATTAATGGAAGATTAGACTGCAGAAGAATAGTAAAACTTGAAGCAATGGAAATGATAAAGGAAAATGAAACATACAGGGAAAAAGTAATTTTAAAAAATGAAAAGAGCATCAGAAGGCTGTGGGACAACCTTAAGCACCCTGTCATACATGAAATTGGAGTCCCTAAAAGAAAGGAATGGAAGATAAAAGAAACAAAGGCTCAAATTTTCCAAATTTGTTGAAAACTAAGAAGCTCAAGGAATTTAAAGTGTAAGAAAACTACATAAAAAATTACTCTAAGGCACATCATAAACAAATTGTTCAAAACTAGCAGTAAAAGGAACATTTTTAAAACATTCATAGGAAACAAAAGACATTATTTATGTACTTAGAAACAGTATTACTATGACAGCAGATTTCTCTTTAGAAACAATACAAGCAGGGAAAGGAACATCTTTCAAGTACTTTAAATTGTCAACCTAGAATTCTATGCCCAGTAAAAATATACTATATATAAAACAAAAGTGAAATAAAGCCTTTCTGGATATAAAAAAATTAAAAGAATGTGAAAAACATTCAGGCAGAAGAAAATTAAAATGTAAGACTGATATATGGATCAACCCAAAGCAAGGAAGAGTACCAGAAATGACTACAGGTTAAATATGTAAGACTTTTTTTCTTATTACTTAAATCTCTTTAAGATAGCTAATAAACAAAAGTAACAATCTATTGGGGGTTTACAAGTATAATAAAATGTATGAAAATATTGACAGAAAGGACAGGAGAGGAGAAATGCTGTAGTGGAAAATTCCACACCTCACCTCATGTGACAGGTTGCACTCAAAATGCAAGCATACTTTAAATATTATATGAAATTACCTTCAGTCTATGTATATAAAGTATATATGAAAAATAAATTTTATGTTTAGACCTGGGTCCCATCCCCCAAGTATCTCACTATGTATATATGAATACCCCAAAATCCAAAATCTAAAACACTTCTGGTCTCAAGCATATTCAACCTGTACATCAATAATAATATATTATAATAAATATAACACACAATATATCAACGATCACACATGAATTAAAGGGCAGAAATTTTCAAATGGATAAAAAAAGCAAAACTCAACTATAAAAAGGTTCTATAAATATAAAAACATAAATATGTTAAACATAAAAGGATGAAAAAGATACACCATGTTAACATTACTGAAAAGAAGTTGAAATTTCTCCACTAATATGAGACAAATTCAAATACATAGCAAAAAAAACACATATTATCAGGGACAGAAAAGGTCATTTAATATGAAAAAGAGGTCAATCCACCAAGAGTACATATGAATTCCTAAATGTCTATGGACCTAATAACAGAGCCTCAAAATACATGAAGTAAAGCCAAAGAAATGCAATGAGAAAGAGATAAATTCACAATTAAAGTTGTACATTCCAATTCCTTTCTCCCGATGGTTGATAGAATAAACAGAAAATCAGCAAGATTATGGAAGACATAAATAACACTACCACTAAATGGCCTGATGGGTGTTCACAGGGCACGCCACTCAACATCAGCAGATGTTATAGCTTGCATCTAGAGTATCCCCCAAAGGCTCATGTGTTGAAGGCATGGTTCCCAGGCAGCAATGTCCAAAGGAGGGGCTTTGGAGAAGTTACTAGATCATGAGGGCTCTGACCTCATGACTAGTCCACTGATGAACTCATAATTTGATGGCATTATTGGGAGGTAGTGGAAACTGTAGAAGGTGGGTCCTATTTAAAAGGAATGCATCCTTGAGGACTATGTCTTGGCATGTATGTGAGTCTCTCTCTCTCTCTTCTTCTCTCCTTCTCTCCTGGCTGTCATGTGGGGAGAAGCCTTCCTCCACCACACCCTTCTGCCATAACGTTCTACCTCATCTTAGGCCTCAAAGGAATGGAGCCAGCAGATCATGTACTGAAACTTCTGAAACCATGAGCTAGCAACATAAATCTTTTATCCTTTGTTTTTTTCTCAGGTACTTTGTTAACAGTCAAAAACTGGAAACAATCTAAATGTATACCAACAGGAGAATGGAGGAACAAATTGTGGTAATGGTATAGAACCCTCAATAAAAAGGAATGAACCACTGATATATGTGCCAACATGGATGAAGCTCTGCTGAGTGAAAGAAGCCAGACAACCAACCCTCCACAAAGAGAAAAGAGTGCCTAATGTATATTCCCATTGATATAAAACATTAGAAAATGCAAAAGCATCTATAATGAAAGAGAACACATGGGTGGTTGCTCTTAGTAGAGGGTGGGATGTTGGGGAGATACAGGAGGGAAAGATTGTAAAGGGCACCAGAAAACTTTTACAGGTAATGGTTGCATGAGAATATACACATTTCAGAACTTACTGAATTATATATGCAATTTACCATAAGTCAATTATACCTTAGTAAAGTTGTTTTTAAAAATCCTCAAAGGGGAGCAGTAAAGAAAGGTTACAAGCAAAATATACCTTAACCATTGTCATAATCTCAAACACACAGGATATACCCATGATGTTACTAGTTCCTGAATTCCTAGGTTTTATCATACTTTATTGAAATCAATCCAATCATGTTCTCACATACCCTCTGAGCAAGGAATAGAAAAATATTTTAAAAACCTGTAACTCAAATATTTACGTAATAACTATATATAGAATTTTTTAAATGGTGAATTTCTTTGCCATTGAAAAGAAATTTTTTAACATGTGCATTTCAGTTTTTTGTTTTTAAGATTTTCGCTATAGAAACCATTTCTTCTCATATTGGTGAAAGGAAAAACAGTACTCTGGTGCTTAGACTAAGAAACTTAAAGCATTTGAGGTAAAGCACCATTAGGAAGTAACATATTTTCCTTCCCCTCGTGTTCTTTTAGTCTACATTTTAAAAAGCAATTAAAATAACAGTACGGGCACTGTATTCATGTTATCAGAAGAACAGTATAACTGTTTATATGCCACTATGGTTTGAGTTATTGTTTATATCATTAGTTGTGCTTTTTTGTATGCAAATACTTTTCAGTACTTTTTTCAAATTAAATTCTAAGGTATGTGTCATTTTCATTGTATTATAAAGGCAATTTATTTGAATTTCATGCAACCCAATCATATTTCTATAAATGTTTACTTCCTAATAATACAAATTTCCTCAATTTGAATTCTTTCCCACTCAACTAATTTTGCAAAATTCTCTGCTTTGAAAATTAAAAGTTTCTGTCTCTTAGGTGGAAGTTATAGATACACGGTGAAATTTTTGTATGTATGTACAATGCAAAATAAAATAAATAACCACAGTTCATACCATTTCTAAAGAGAATTAGTTCAATTATATCCCCCATGAAATTGGCTTGCTCCAGGATCTACCTTTCAAACTCTTCTGTTTCTTAAGTCAGAAACTTCTGGGCTGCTTTTCCTTCTACCTTTTCTCTTTTTCTTCACTTTCCAAGTACTCAAGTAGCTGACCAGCTTTTCTTTTCAACAAAGCTACGTCTAGGTCATCCATTTTCACCTCAACGCCAGCCAGCTTAGAAGAACAAAGGGAAGGTAAAATAGATGAGGAGGCAGTCTCCCTAGTGTTTCTCCAAGCCCTTCCCTGCAATCCCAATAGATGCTTACCAAAACCTAGATATAAGACAATTCTACATGAGATTTCCTAGTCAGCTCAGCCATTCAAGAAGTAAGCCATCTTCCAAACAAGCTTTACGTTGGATTGGATCAGAAGAATGAAAGATAAGAAACCATCCATCAATTCATTCCTTTCTTTTGAGAGAAGTTTCAGAGACATTAACACAAACTACCATATCAAATGTCAACATGGAAATAGATTTATGCCTACTAATATATATGAGTAGAAACTAAAATACAAATACCTAAAAGCAGACAACTAATCAACTTCTGACTTTCTAATGCAAACTTTTCATGAAACACAAAAAGTTGTTTCTTTATGCTAATTGTTTCTTTCTTCCAGGCAAGAAATGGGAAATCCCTCTTAGTATTGTAACAGAAGTTTTGGAGTTAAATCAAAACTCTACAATTTACTAGCTTTATGAGATTAGGCAAGTATTGTGACCTCTCCAAATCTATGAAATTAAAAAAATGATTAATACCTACTTTCACATTATCAGAATTAAATACAAAAATCTATAAAAATTACAGTAATTGTAGTAATGTAATAAAATTCCAAACATAGTACCTACCCTGGTGCTTGACAATCACTAGTTCACTCTGCACTGAGAGACAATGCCTGAGTCACAGGAGAATCCTCCAACCAACCCTACATTCACCATGCTTAAAACCCAATGATGACATCTCTTCCAAAAAAGGTTGAAAACTAAAATGTCTAGAGCGATGCACAGATAAGAGGTAACCAAATCCTTTCAAGGGGCCACAGATTAGAAGCTTCATCCCTGGGTTGTGGATGCCAAAACAAGCTCCTCATCCCCTCTACATTCACTCCTTGAGTTCAAGACTTCTTGACTATCAACTACAGACTCCCAGTCAGTGTAGTAACCTCAAATGTTTCATTTCTCAATTTAACCTTCACGATGCCTCTGAATCTTTTTAAAATGCAAGTCTGATCTATCTAAAATCCTTAAGATACTGCTTTCTTATCACTTGTAAAATATTGTCCAACTTGTAAGCATGGCTTCTGGAGCCATTTACTAGGAATACAAGGCAATATTTGCAGTAGTTCCTCATTCTTCCTTCCACTCAACTATATCCTACAAATCATTGAGAGGCTAGCATCTGCTAGTATATGCTAGTATATTGAGAGTGCTAGTATATGCACTCTGCCAAGATTTAGAAATACAGATTAGGAAGAGATATACCCTGCTCTTAGGGAGCTACTGCATCATATACTCTAAAGTTGTATTTGCAAACATTCAATTACAATGTGCCTTATTGTATCTCGTTTCTCCATCCAAATTGCTTGCTCTCTCCCACTTACTGCTTGATAGGTTAATCCTTCATAAAGACCTCACAACTTTGCCTACACAACTTTCCTGGACCCTGTTCCCCTAATATTATCCCAGAAGAGCTCACTACCCCTTCCTGTGTGTAACTGCTATAAGCACCTACACTTACACGTTTAACTAGCATGGTGTTTTATGAAGCTTATTTGTTTATATTATATATATGACTGCCTCTCCTATAATGTGAGTTCCTTGAAGACAGATAATATGTCATAATTACTTTATACCATCAGATCTAGAAAACGAAAATGTTCAAAAAAGGTAAGATAAATGGCAGAACAAATGCATGAAAGTCATCCAACTTAAGTTCTAAGGGATATCTTTAATGAAAAAATAACCTCCTCTTGTTATTCTATCCCTGTCACACCAATCCAGATACATTTTTTTTTAAAGTTGAATCAGTGAGCCGGGTATGGTGGCTCACACTTGTAATCCCAGTACTTGGGAGGCGGAGACTGGAGGATCTGGGTTCGTGGCCAGCCTCAGCTTAGTGAGGCCCTCCGCAAATTCATGAGACCCGGTTTCAAAATAAAGTATAAAAAATAGGGCCGGGGGTGTAGCCCGGAGGTAGAACGCCCCTGGGTTCAATCCCTGGTACTGCAAAAAATAATAATAATAATAAAGTTGAATGAGTGAAGAAATAATTCATTCTCAACCTTTCAGTATCCAAGGATCACTTAAGGGAAATATTAACAGGCGCATGTACCAGTAAGTTTTGGAGTAATTGTGTCTCAGAGGTTCATCAAAATTTAGAGGTAAAAATAAGCTAAAATCAGTAATAGAGTCATAACAAAGAGAGGACATTTCAATATTGTGAGCTGTATGTGAACCAAATTGGTACACTGCCATTTTTCCCCCTGAAGCTACCAAACTCCTGTGGTCCTTATATAGATGAAGAGAATCACCAATATTCTGAGAATCACACTGACTTAAGTCATCAAGGAAGAATTCCTAAATTATCTCCCCTTCATAGCCACACTTTCCTCTTCTTTTAAACATTTCTACCCATGGCTAATCCTTCTACTTCTATGAGTAAACTGGATCCCACATTGACCCATACTAATCTCAAAGATCTTACTCAATTGCCCCCTATCTGTCAACTCTTATGTTTAGCTTCTTCTAATGTGGATCCTGATGCTTTCCCATTGAAATATAAGCATGTTATATTATAATATCTGCACCTTACAGAAAAAAAGGAGTGTGAGGAGACACTTCATCTAACCCCTATCTCCTGCAATCTACTTTCTATCTCTGCCATCTCATAACCTGGAGCCATAATTTAGACTACTGAAGTCTGGCCTCTATACCCTCTTTTACAATAAAAATGTGCTTGATTAAGTTGCCAAAGACCTCTATGATTGTTCATCTAATGGGTATATCTTTGTTATTTTACTTTACTCTTCCCTCTGCTGAGAAACTTTCCTCTTGCCCCCACTTCTCAGGATGTTAGCGTAAAGATTCAGTCAAGAAAAGGCACTAAAGGTATATTGAAGTCCATGTAAAGCCCTCAAGTTTCAATAAGATATTAGACTACACTCTTCCTACTTTTGCTAAGCATTTCTAGTAAAGAGCAGATGATTTGAAAGAAACACGACTTTGACATCTGCAATTATCCTACACAAAAGAAAAAAGTCCAAGCATTCCTCACTTTCCTGGATTATAGCTCTTTTTCATAAGTCCCCTTTATAATTAATTTCTAAAAAGCAAATTCTATTTTCCTATTAAATGTACTATCTTTAAAATACATGAGCATACACACACACACAAAACTGTGTTGTTGAAAACTTTTGAGGAAGAAGTAATTAAAAGGACTCCAGTCCAATGACATTTCAGAAACCTATATTGCAATTATTCTTCTCCTGCTAGCACTGTTCACAGATCTCTTTATTCTTTTCTTACCGCTTATTTTCATATTTTGTCCCTTGCCTAAAGATCTTATCACTATACCCAAAGCCTTAAGAATCTGGCATCCTTTTCTTGCCCTTCTGGGATATAATAACAAACTGCCAAGAATGACACCCAAGGGTAGATATTTATTAAGTGGGTTAGTTTCTGATTAAACCTATAAAATCTAAATTAAGAACATCAAATTATTTTTTCATATTAAATACTACTGTAGGTTTCAAACTCCTAAAAGTATTTAGCTAATATATTTTCCATCAAAAGAAAAATATATGTAAACACATTTCATTACTAAGAATAATAAGCTTAAAATTCTTAATCACACAAGCAACTACTAAAGGATGTTTTCATGCTATTTAAGATAATCACAAAGCCTAAAAAGAACAAAGGAAAAAAATTATAAAGATGATTACAATAAAGAATCAATGAAAAAAAGATAAAGAAAAGGAAAAATACAAATGATGAAAAAACTATATTGCATGACAATGTTTGTTTTTTTGTTTTGTTTCTTTCTCTCTCCAGCCAACCATGAAATTCATTGAAAGCCTCAAACTTAACAACCAAATTAATGAGGCTAACAAATACTACTGCCTTCAGACCCTCCCCCCAAAAAACCTACTCTTAGTGAATGCCTATATTATAATTGTCAAAAGCTAACAAGTTAAAGAACACACACAAATATGAAGCAATTAGACAAGCAGAGTATAAGACCACTTTGCATACTCTACTTAGTTGTAGTTACAGAAATCAAGACCCACAGATTGCCCAAATGCTCAGCCAACCCCAATGATATCAGCAAATAAAAGCCTCATCTCACTAGCAACTTGGGAGTAGAAATAGTCTACCACCCAAGATACCTGGCATGAAGCCTGGGCAATTCCATATGCATACAGCCATAGACATTCTGTTAATCCCTGCACATTTATTCAGTCAACACACTGGATTTCTACTTCAGTTTCCAGGAAGCAAAGCCCTGACCTGAACTAGAGCCCATCTGACTGAGCTCCATCACTCAGTCCAGATTGCCATAATCCTTCTACTGAAAGTTACACACTGCTTATAATACACATAATCCTTAACAAAAGCAATTTGCCAGACTCCCCACCCCAAACCACAGTGCTTATATCCATTACTAACATTGGTCTCTATTATTTTGAAAACCTATTCCCTTAGTGTCTCACTCAATTGGCAATATTTTAATGATGATTCAAGTGTTAGTTTGTCATTATCCTTTGGCCATTTTTTTTTATTTCTATCACAAACGGGGCCAGCTCTATAGGTAAATCAAATTTTCTTAGGTTTGATCTCACTCAATATGGAATTCCTCATCTTCTGACCTAGTCCTACATAGATACAACAGGTACAACAATAATAAACCAGTAAGTGCTATTTTCCTAATCGTTGTAAATAAAACCACCTATCCTATCTATATTTCATTTTAAAACTCTAACAACATCTTTGAAATCTAAGTGCCCAAAAGTGGATTATTTCCTTCTCTACCAAACAACCCTATAATTAACATTTCCCTCTATAGGATCTTCAGTATATCTTTGTGACTTCATATTTGGACTACTGTAGCAAGCAAGTCTTCCTTCAGTCTCCTAGACCTCCTGTAGAAATGTAATATTTATGATTATTATACATAACAATGGGATAATTTCCTTAGGAAGTAACATAGTATTGGTAACAAAATCTACCAAAATATCTCCTACAGCACATCCACTTAAAAGATTAACTCATTCAGCTTTTTAAATTGCAAAAGAACAACAGATTTTGAGCAAATATAGCTACTGAATCTGTTCAGCTTTCTGTTAAATAAAACTGCGAAATAAAATGTAATCCATAAAATGAAACTACTATTTTGTTAAATCTGCACATCTTTTCTATCAATCTTAAATAGAAGATCATATTAATGTCTAATTAATAACTGATGTTCTATAGAACAGGTCAGTTCTCTGAATTCTCAGTGTCCCAATATTCATTTACCAGCTTAAAAAACAAATGATAAAATACCCAGTAAATGTAGACTCTGAGTCCTGCAAATGTTCTCTCCTGGGAGGGTCATCTCTCAAGCTCTCAGCCTGTAATTTTTTCCTCATGTCTTCTGAAATGTGTTCATAGTCGATGCTGCTACTGGTCTCCAATGGTTTTTGATTTGAATATTTCTTGTCTCCTTCTCTCTTATCAGATTGACTCAACAACATTAAACTTTCTTCACTGTTCTCCATGGGTTTTCGAAAACCACAATGCAAAGAACTCTGAGTTGAAGATGAACTAGATGGTTCAAAATTTCTGCCCTTGCTGTGAAATGACAGTTCTTCATCATCAGAGGGTCTTAAGAATTTAGCTCTCAAATTTCCAGAAGAGAACTCTTGATTTTGCCTTGGGTTGCATTCTCTTCTTCTACATGTTTCTAAAGACCCATATGTCTTATTTTTTTCATCGCCACTAAACTTATCTTTATTGCTATTGTTTGCAGTCTCTACTGTACCATATCTATCCCTTGAACTTTTATTATATTTTACTAAGTCTAATTTTCTACTTTCTTGACTATTTTGTGCTTTATCTGAATATGTGGGCTTCCTCCATGGTTCCTGTCTGTACTCTTCTTTTCTGGAGGCAATTTTTTCAGCTTCTTCTAATTTCGATTGAAATATTTCCATTGACTACAAAGGAGAAAAATAACACATATCTAAAATTATGAAAGGCTCAGTGGACTCCACCCCCCCACACACACACACATGCCACTGTGTGATGACCCACTGGCAAGTGGCACAATGAAAGAAAAAACCCACCAAGGCAGGGGAAAGGAAGACCTGTATAATTGTCCTACACTAAACAAAAAATACTTTAAAAGGTTTGAGCAAGCCAGACATGGTGGCACACACCTGTAATTCCAGTACTTGGGAGGCTGACATAGTAGGATCGCAGGTTCAAGAACAGCCTCAGTAATGTAGCAAGAACCTCAGCAACCTAGCAAGACCCTCTTTCACAACAAAAAATAAAAAAGTGCTGGAGTATAGCTCAGAAGTATAATGTCCCTGGGTTCAATCTCCAGTACCATAAATAAATAAATAAATAAACAAATGAATAAATAGTATGAGCAAACAATTAAAAATTGCCAAATAAAAACAAAAGATCTCAAAAAGAGATGTACTTAAATACCTTGCACTAACATAGAGTACAATATAGAATATAATAGAGATAAAACTGGTAGTGAAATTCATGAGGTTACTATATTGCTAAAACACAACAGATTCTCACGAAAATAAGAATAGTTCAAGAACAAGAAAGACTGATAAATGAAAATTTTCATGCCCCCAAAAATGCCCAGAGCCGGGTGTGGTGGCGCACACTTGTAATCCCAGTACTTGGGAGGCTGAGACTGGAGGATCTGGGTTCGCGGCCAACCTCAGCTAATTAGTAAGGCCCTCCGCAACTTAGTGAGACCCTGTTTCAAAATAAAGAATAAAAAATAGGGCTGGGGGTGTAGCTTGGTGGTAGAATGCCCCTGGGTTCAATCCCCAGTACCAAAAAAAAAAAAAAATGTTCAGAGACACTGAATAGAATAGAAAGTGATAAAAACCAAATTAGCCTGGGAATTTTTTACAGTTTAGGAAATGACGGTAAATAAATTTAAGTTATAAAAATGACACATGGACAATTGATTCTAGAGAATGTAATATGCATGTACTAGTACTTCCAGAAAGAAGTAAAAATGAATGAGGAAAAACATTTATAAAAAATAAATGTATATAAGAAAATTTCCCCCAGCTGATTTTCCAGACCAGAAGGGTTCATCTAATAGCCTTTGGAGGAAAGAAGAAAGAAAAAGATTTACACATTAAAAATCCCTAATTCATAAATATCTAAACTCAAAAGTAAAAAATTCTTCACAAAGACTTTTTCAAGGGAAGGAGTGGGTAAGTGTGAGCATATACACAGGTGGGGGAGGGAGATAACACATTACGTACAAAGGAAAGAGAGTGAGCTGGTTCTAAAATATTATATACTAATGGATGGTAACATTGTTCTAAGAGTATATACACACTCTTAAGGAAAAAAAACCCTTTGGAAAATGCCGAAATTCTACAATATACCAAACTCTGGAATATACTAAAATTTCAATAGTAGTCATCTCCAAAGGTGTGCTATGGAGGCTCTCCTGCATTTATTTAAATTTTCTCTCAATGATAAAATATTATTTTTACATTAAGCATACATACATTTAAATTTTACATTCATTAAATTTTTGCACACATTAAATTTTACATTCATACATTTACAATTAAGTTTTATATTCACTCTGTCAAGAAAAATATGCTATACAAGTTCACAGAATAATAAAAAGCAGAAAATTACTTTAGCAGTGTAAACATAGGAAATTTAATACCAATTCAATTCAAAAGTACTTTATGGCACAAAAAAGTTAAAAGTACTTAATTTTTTATATAACTATGAAAATAGTACACATCTCCTTAATACAGATACTTACCCCATATCTTTCAGCTACAATGTCCTCAAAATTTTTATTTTGTTTCTCAGCTTGTTCTTTCATTCTCTGATACGATTTCCTTAGCCAGCTTAATCCACCATCCTCTACTCCTGAAGCTAAATTCCAACAGTAAATGTTATACTTTTCATGTGGTTATCACAGAATTAATATTTATTGTTTCTATGACTTCTAAAGTATAAAATTAAGTATTTTTCATGAATATGTAAAAATCATAAGCACATTTAAAATTCAACATATATTTGGATGCCTACATATGCAAAACTACCAAGTTTTGCCACTAGGAAGAAGGAAAAAATAAAACTACACAAAAATTCCAATTTAAGAGAATGAGTACAAAAGGGTATGATTAAAATAAAGACAATATGTGATAACTATTATAAAATATATAAGATTTTGAGATCAGGGAAAATTCCACAAACCAACCTCAAGAAAATGAGTTGGATTGATTTCTGTAAAAAAAATAAGTAAGAGTATAGACAGAATCCCCAGAAATAAGTAAGGAATAGTGGTATACACGTAGAGCAGAAAAACTTACCTCAGAAGCAACACAAAGAACAAATAAGAAAAGTTATAGAGAATGCTGAAATGTATGTTAAAATAAATTATTCTACTTTATTTATTTGTTTGTTTATTTATTTATTTTGCAGTACTGGGGATTGAACCCAGGGGCATTCTACCTCCAAGCTACACCCCCAGCTCTATTTTTTATTCTTTATTTTGAAATAGGGTCTCACTAAGTTGCAGAAGGCCTCATTAAGTAGCTGAGGCTGGCCGCAAACCTACGATCCTCCTGTCTCAGCCGCCCAAGTACTGGGATTACAAGTGTGCACCACCACGCCTGGCTAAATGAGCCTACTTTAGCTGTGATTACCAACTATGAACATTTGAATGCCTTCCATGAACATTATTAAGCTGCTTATATTTCCTTCTACATACATCACACTTTGATCTCTATAAAGAGGAAACCAAATCAATTACTTAAGTCAAAATTCCAGGCCTAATTTTCCTTGCCCCAAAGGACTCTATAACCAACAAAAATGCATACACACAGACCCTAAAAGACATGTAGAAGAATATTCATAACAGAACAATCTGCAATAATCCCAACCAGATACCACCCACAAAATATCTACCATCACCAGAAGGATACACAAATTATGATACAGTGTACAGCAAGGAAAATGAATGAACCATAACTATTCACAACACCATAGGTGAATCTCAAAATATGGACAAAAGACGCTGGAAACAAAAAAGTATGTAACTGATTTTTGGCACTAGAAACCAGGACGGTGGTTTCCCTCTGGTAACAGAATGTTGACTTTGTAGAAGGGCTACAAGAGTTTCTGAGATACTAATTTTTCTTGAACTGTGTACTGATGACACATGTTTTTTTCCCTTTGTGAAAAGGATGAGTCTGATATACACTTGTGGTTGTGTATTTTTCTATGTATGCTGGATGTTGTTAATAAGAAAAAATACAAGAAAAAAGATAAAACAATTTCTTCAATCTTCAAATTAATTCTACTCCTCATTCAAATCTCAAGAGAATTTATCTTTATTAAGCAATCTCTTCTAAGATAATGGATCCTTTCTTCACAAGTCTAAATCACTTTGTACTTCAAAACCTAGATTTCTAATTATTTAATGATTTCACTTTTCATTCAAAAGCTTATTTTACTCTTACTTTTTTTCTTATTACATAGTCTTTGAGTTCAAAATAAATAGTGCAACAACTCAATAACTCAAGGAACTTAGTCTAAATTTGCAAACTACAAAGTGATAAGTAAAAAAACTTATTGTAATTAATACCTTTATTAATGTCCCAACAATATAATTAAATTGTTTACTCCACAGAATTATCTGTGAAACTAATAAAATGCTGAGAGGCATAATGAAAATACCCTAAACAATCACCAACATATAACTCAACGGAAAAAAAAAATCCAAGCAAAGTAAGACTGGTTGTATTCCTCTCTGCTGCCATACATAAAGGAAATACGACATGAATAAAAATTTTCAGCTAACTCAGTCATAAGTTAAGCCCACAATTTTAGAAATACTTATATCATCATTTCTAGCTGATAATAGGTTCAATTTCAATAGTCCTATTAATCTTATAATTAGGAATGGCACTAATGTAGTATTTTTAATCAGAGAAATCATCAAACTTAATATCTAAAAAAATACCAACTTGCATCACCATCCTCAAATTCAATCAACAAATATTAAATAAATATTTATCATTCATATGAAAACTTGTTAAACACAGTAGGAGGTAAAAACATGACTAATGGCATGGTCCCAATCCTCTATGCTGAGAAAAAGATTTATCAAACAATACATTCACTGGTATGCAGCACTTAATATATAACTGTATCTCAAATTTGTTTTTATAAGTCAAAATTTACGCTTCCATCCTAATTCAAAAGTATGTTGTTATAAACAAAATACAACCAAATGAATTTGGGCAATATTCCCCATATCTCTCAAAATGACTAAAATAGAAGTAATAGATTAAATATTAGGAGACCTAGCCGGGCGTGGTGGCGCACGCTTGTAATCCCAGTACTTTGGGAGGCGGAGACCGGAGGATCCGGGTTCGAGGCCAACCTCAGCGCGCATGCGCATGCGCGCGATCTATCTCTCTCACTCTCTCTCCTCTCTCCTCTCTCTCTCTCTCTCTAGTGAGGCCCTCTGCAACTCTGTGAGACCCGGTTTCAAAAATAAAGCATAAAAAAAAAATAGGGCTGGGGGCATAGCGCGGAGGTAGAACGTCCCTGTGTCCAATCCCCGGTACCGCAAAAAATAAAAAAATAAATAAATATTAGGAGACCTATATTTTAATCTTGCCGGTACTACTAAATGGTTGTACCAAAAGCAACTCATTAACTTGTTTGGGCCTTTGCTTCTTCAACTATTAAATGAGGCAGCTGATTAAAGATGCCATTAAAAGTCCTTCCAACTCAAAGATTCTAACAGAGAAAGCCAAAAACAAGGGAGGGGGGAAAATCAATAGGAAAAGCAAAATCACCTTAGCAGAGGCTATAAGCAAGAATTTCTATTAACTACATGGTAAGAAATATAGTCTTCTAAAAAACCTACAGTAACTAACTCTGGACTAGAATCAGAAACCTAGGTTCTAGTACTGTTCACATAATGATCAACAAATTACCTGGCCATTTTAAGCCTTAGTTTCCTGACCTATAAAATGGGACACTAACATCTACTCTGCTTTCCTCACATGGTTGCTATGAAAATAAACTGATAGATAAGTATGCCATTAAACTCTGAAGTTGTACAGATATTCACATTACCAAAATATGATTTTACATAATATAGTATGAGCTTTGAAAATAGTTAACTTACTTTCCCACCTAATTTTCTCTAAGAAAAAAAGATTAATGAATTCATATTAAATATGAATATAAATTTCCATATTAAATGAAAATATGGCATGTCAAACATTACCAAAAAAATTCTTGACAAAATCTTCCCCAAACATTTAATCATAGAACAAGTATTTGACGTCACCATCATTACTAAGTATTCATTATATTCCAGATACTGTTCTAAAAGGCTTTCTAATTTAATCTTTATAATAACTATAAGGTAGTTACTATAATTATTCCCCATTAGAAATGAATAAATGGATTCAGAAAGAGCAGGAAACTTTCTAAAAACCACAAAGCTAATAATGGAAATGCCAATTTCTAATCCCAAGTAGAATGACTCCAAAATCTGAATTCTTAATAACAACACTGTGTCACCTCTACCTCCTTAATTCTAACACTACTACACTTCAGGTGCCTAACAGTTTCAGCCCTACCATTAATCTAAACAGAATGATAACACTATCTGCATCTGCAGTAAAACTTGCAGATCATTTTTCCTTATTGTTATTATAATTATTCGATTGCAGATCATTTTTTAAAATTTCATTTCAACTCTGGGATCTGAGTCTCTGACAAAGCTTTTTGTCATTCCCCTACCCTTCTTAATAAACATAATATGGAAAAGGAAAGTAGTAAAACCCTGATGGGAAAGGAAAGAGAGAAAGGCTCCCTAAAAACTTTATTTAATGTCACTTTTCTCCTACTGTTTTTGACTCTGCTGTTTTCCCACCAGCTAAAAGATAATACTTAAAGCAGAACTCTAGGTCGTTCAGTGAAATTAAGAACCTGTTGACTACAAACACCAAATACTGGGTTTGTTAATTCTAGATTTTCCCCAAAGATAAATTTATTGACAGTCTTCTTGACATTAGAGATGATAAAAGTATGGATCATAAAATTGGACCAATGCTATGGAGATAAATATGGGGATTTCTCAGAAAACTGGGAATGGATCTACCATATGATCCAGCTATACCACTCCTGGGTATCTTTCCAAAGGGACTGAAATCAGAATATTATAGTAATACATGCATATCCATGTTCATAGCAGCATAATTCACAATAGCCAAATTATAGAACCAATCTAGGTGTCCATCAACAAATGAATGGATTATAAAATTATGCAATACGCACACAATGGAATTCTACTCAGCAATAAAGAAGAACAAAATTATGTCATTTGCAGGAAAATGGATGGATCTGGAGAACATTATGTTAAGTGAGATTAGTCAGTCCCAGAAAGTGAAGGGTCTCATATGCAGAAGTTAGGGAGTAATCAGGATAAGAGGGACTTTAGATAATGGAAGAAAACCCCAGTGGAGCCAGGGAAGTGGCCTTAGGGGAAAGGGAGAATTAATGAAGGAAACACTTCCACTGACATTATGTACATATGTGAGAATACCAACGCTAATCTCAATATCCTGTATGGTGGAAGGGGGAATGGGGAGGGAGCCAAGGGGAAAGCTCACCAAGTGCTGTGTGCATATGTCATTATCACTCTGAACTACATTATGATGTGAAACTATAATGCATCAATAAAAGTACTTTAAAAAGCTGGGCATGGTTGTACACACTTGTAATCCCACTACTTGGGAGGCTGAGACAGGAGGATTGCAGGTTTGAGGACAGCCTCAGCAAATAGGGAGACTCTCATTAACCTAGTGAGACCCTATTTCAAAATAAAAATAAAATAGGGCTGGGGGTGTAGCTCAGAGGTAGAATGCCTCTGGGTTCAATCCCCAGTGCCCCCCCACACACACACAAAAAAAAAGTATTTTAAAAATAAAATAATAAAATAAAATTGGGCTGAGCTAACTTGTTGTTCCCCTAACTTAAGTTCTTAAATTTCCTTAAAACAATACTTCAAAGAGAATTTTGTACAACTATGGTTACTATTACTTATCCCAGCATACTAAAGGCAAAAAAGAAGTTTATAATTACTAATAAATTTAGTAAAGTTGTTAAATAAAAATTATAAAGGAGCCTATAATGTGACTTTAGGGACATGAATACATAAAATATAAAATCATTTTAACAAGCCGGGCAAGGTGGCACATGCCTGGAATCCCAGAACTTGGGAGGGTGAGACAAGAAGATTGCAAGTTCAAGATCAGCCTCAGCAACTTAGCAAGACCCTGTATCAAAATAAAAGGGCTGGAGATGTAGCTTGGAGGTAGAATGTCCCTGGGTTCAATACCCAGTTCAAAAAAAAAATAATTTTTAATAAACTTTTTTTTTGTGGTACCGGGGATTGAACCCAGGGGCGTTCTACCTCTGAGCTACACCCCGGCCCTATTTTTTATCCTTTACTTTGAAACCGGGTCTCACGAAGTTGCGGAGGGCCTCACTAAGTAGCTGAGGCTGGCTGCGAACCCGGATCCTCCGGTCTCCGCCCCCCAAGTACTGGGATTAAAAGCGTGTGCCACCAGGCACGGCTATAAAATAATTTTAACAAATAGCCAAAATAAAAATAAATTATGTCTAAAAAGCAAGAAAATATCCTACTAATAAATCACTAAAATGAAAAGGTAACAATTTACAATACTAATATTGTATGTTGGGTTAATAGTAATTAAATACTTTTCATTGAGTTGTCAATGGAGCACTTAATGAGCATATACGCTTTTTTTTTTTTTGCGGTACCAGGGATTGAACCCAGAAGCGGTCTACCTCCGCGCTACACCCCCGGCCCTATTTTTTTATACTTTATTTTGAAACCGGGTCTCACGAAGTTGCAGAGGGCCTCACTACACTAGGTAGAGAGAGAGAGAGAGAGAGAGAGAGAGAGAGAGAGAGAGCGCGCTGAGGCTGGCCGCAAACCTGGATTCTCCGGTCTCCGCCTCCCAAAGTACTGGGATTACAAGCGTGCAACACCACGCCCGGCACATATATGCTTTTTTAAAATTTTGTTGTTATAAAGTATGCTTATAGCTGGGCATGGTGGCACACACTTGTATTCCTAGTTCTTGGAAGGCTGAGACAGGAGGATCACAGGATCGAGGACAGCCTCAGCAATTTAGTGAGGCTCTCAGCAACCTAGTGAGACCCTGTTTCCAAATAAGAAATAAAATCGGTCTGGGGATATAGCTCAGAGGTAGAATGCCTCTGGGTTCAGTTCCCAGTACCACAAAAATTATATATATATATATATATATAAAGTATGCTTATGTGACACGAATATTTTGTCTCCATCTGCTGGAAAATAACAGCACTCTCTTGAAATCAATATAAATTTTATGAATGCTGGCAAAGTAGGAATTTCTGAAGATATGAAATCACATCTTTGTTTATACATTATTTTCATAAAAGTTCACAGACATACTTTTTAAAAAACAAATGTATTATCATATCCTCACAGAATCATACTTTGTATTAATCTACTTAAATTAGAAATTCATATATGAAAGCATTATAAAAACAAGTATAAAACTATATATTTAATCAACTTGTTCCCAAGTACTAGTGATTTAAATAAGACTTCAAAAACTGCAAATATTTTATCAATCCTTTTTTATGTGTAAACTCAGGTCATTCCCTTAGGAAAACCAACTTATAAAAAAATGCCTATGTATCTGCAACCAAAACACAGAGATACCTTTAGTAACTGCTGACACACTACAGTCTTCAGATGGAAGACCTGTCCCGCCATCCTTCCAGTATGGATTCAGTTCTCTTTCTAGCAGTTTGGACTACAACAAAACATTTTTAGAAGTTAGAATTTAAAAATAAACCCACCAAAATAAAATGTTAATAAGTAATCAATCCAAGACTCAATTAACAGTTGTAATTCTGGACAAATCATTTAAAACACTCTTAAGACACACTGTTTTGTAATTTGCAGATAACGTCTAAATTCATACTCGCTTAATTTTTGTTTCCGGTACTGGGGATTGAACCCAGGGGCATTTTACCTCCAAGCTACACCTCCAGCCCTAGTTTTTTATTCTTTATTTTGAAACACGGTCTCGCTAAATTGCGGACAGGCTCACTAAGTAGCTGAGGCTGGCTGCGAACCCAGATCCTCCGGTCTCAGACTCCCACGTACTGGGATTACAAGCGTGTGCCACCAGGCACAGCATACTTAATGTTTTTACTGAATACTTACCATGTTTCTGAATTGTGTTAGATGTAAAAGATAAAAGGTCAATAATCCTGACTTAGTCCTGAGTAGTTTATGATATAGTGAGAAATAAAGACAATAAATCACTGATACATGCTTTCAAGACTGAAATACAGAGTACTAAGCCAAACAATTCTAGACTTCCTAGAGGAAGTAATACATGAAGTCTTAGACCTAAGGATAAACATAAATTAGCTTTCTTTTTTAGGGGCTGGGAGATGGGAGGAGTGAGGGATATTAACAAGCCCCAGCATGTTCATAAAACCTTAGAGAAAGAAAAAGCACAACACTTTCAGAGAACTTAAAGGAATTCAGACTGACTAAAATTTAGAAGTGAGAATTAGTAGTGGAAAGAAATTAGGTTGGAGAATGATCAGGGAATATGCCACAAGAGCCTTTTGAAATGCTGTTGAAATTTTATGCTGGGGGCAATGGTGACACAAAAGTCAGCTTTGTATTCTACAAAGAGCTAACCAATCTCAGTGTGGAGGAAAAACTGGAGAAAAGCAAGACTACAAATCAAGTTAGAAGATTGTGGCAGTAATCCAAGCAAGAGAGGATGGGAGTCTAATTATAAAGCAGTGTCTCCTATATACCTAGCACTGTGCCAGGCCCTGGGGCTATAATGAATAAGATGGGCAAGGTCCTTGTCATCAAAGAAATATGGTATAGGAAGGGGGGAAAGACAAGTAATATCAGCCAGGTGTGGTGGCACACACTTGTAATCCCAGTACTCGGGAGGCTGAGATAGGAGTATCTCAGGTTCGCGGCCAGCCTCAGCTACTTAGTGAGGCCCTCGGCAACTTAGTGAGACCCTGTTAGAACACCAATGAAATGATATACCCAATATCAAGAAAGGATACAAAATCAAGAAGCTTCACATTGAACAGGTAAGAACCATCAATTTAGACTTTTCCCTTTACCTTCATTTTATCCTCACTGCATCATAAGAATTAACATTTGGTTCTTAAGGGCCAATTTCTTTCTCAAAAAGAAAAACACCCTGAAACATTTATCATTTCTTTTTATGTTTGTTTTTTGTGGTACGGGGAATTGAACTCAGAGGCATTCTACCTCCAAGCTACATCCCCAGACCGATTTTATTTCTTATTTGGAAACAAGGTCTCACTAGGTTGCTAAGAGCCCCACTAAATTGCTGAGGCTGTCCTCAAACCTGCAATCCTCCTGTTTCAGCCTCCCAAGTACTGGGATTACAGTGAACAACACATCCAAACTGGTGTGTACTTATGAAAATTGGCTAATCTCACTCATCTGGATGATTTACTTTAATTTCATATTTTTAAAAAGGGAAAAAGAACCTAATATATTCAGAGTTCTATACTAGCTGCAAAGGAAGATACAAATATAAATAAAAAATAGGCCGGGCGTGGTGGTGCACGCTTGTAATCCCAGTACTTTGGGAGGCGGAGACCGGAGGATCCGGGTTCACGGCCAGACTCAGCTCTCTCGCTCTCTCTCTCCGTCTCTCTCTCTCTCCTTAGTGAGGCCCTCCGCAACTTCGTGAGACCCGGTTTCAAAATAAAGTATAAAAAATAGGGCTGGGGGCATAGTGCAGAGGTAGAACACCCCTGCGTTCAACCCCCGGTTCTGCAAAAAAAAAAAATAGTTACCCCAAAATTTGTAATTTTTAAAGGAAATAGGATAAGACCACTAAATCATAGTACTTTACAGAAAACTATAAATACCATATTGCAAAGAATAAATAAAGTATTGTGGAAACATGAAGGAAAAAGAAATGTATTTCTGTCAAGGGAAATAATGAAAGTCTCTTATAGTACATATGAAATGGGCCTTGAAGGATAAACAAGATGCAAACAGACATGAAGGGGATTCACTTAGAAAGAATCACATGAACAACAAGTCAGAGGCAGGAAGCTTGAAAGTGATTAAATTAGTTTGGCTGAGATATAAAGTACCTGAGAAAAAGAAATTTGCCTTAAACATAGTTCTAATGGGTTTGGACTATATTTGCAGGCAGTCTTGGGAGGGCCCTGAGGAAGAGCAATAAGTATAGTACCTTTCTTTCGATCTAGTCTGTGAACAAATTGGAAACTAAAAAACGCAAAAGCATAGGAGATAAAATTTAAAAATCACCCGCATTACTGATGAAGGCAAATTGGAAGGAAATCTTTCAGTGAAAGCCAACTGGGCCTACTAATTAAATCCCATGATAAGGAAGGCTTTACCAGCTGCAGGAAGCACAAGTCAAACCCTGCATCTACCTCATTCCCCACCTGGTCTCTACAGCAGCCTACTCCACAAGCAGGAAAGTCAAAACCAAGGAAGCATGACCAGTTTATTCTTTCCAAATTTTCCAGTAAAAAATTTACTTCATGTCTTCAGGAACAGAATAACAAAAGAGTGTGGTATGAAATATCACTAGTGAGGCTTCCTCCACAACAAAGAATCAGAAATGGCAAAGAAGCATTCTTTCTAACTTGAATCATTAGATAACATTTTTAAATGGAGTATTACCATGATCAAAAGTGCACTGAGGAAAAATTAACTGGACACAGTTGTGAGATGTAATGGGTGCAAACAACTCCACACTTCCTTTCATACAAATCCTTTTTCTTGCTCCAATATTAACTAGTTATCTCCTATTGCTAAATGTCCCTTCCCTTCCCTCTGCTAATACAACGAACTCCAACTTATTCATGTCTGATTCAAAGATGAAGATATATAACACAATTTAGTCAGGATGTTCCCTAGGGATAGCTTCCAATGTTTCATAAGGATAGCTGTTTAACATAAACGAACACAACTTACCACACCTATATTTTCAGAATTAAAATTAGACTGTAAAAAATAAACAGAAGAAAAATACAAGATACTGATCATGATCAATGAGCACTCTTTTATTTTTCACTTATTTCCCTCTATGCTGCATTCAAGGTAACTTCTTAAAGTCTATATTTCTATCCAGTGATTCTCTCTTTGGCTATATTCAATCTCTTAACCCTTCTACTGATTTTCTAACTTAAAGTGTTATATTTTTCACTTACAGAAGTTCTTCTTAGCTCTTTCTCAGATCTGCCTTCTTAATAATCTTTTTTTCTTAACTCATATTTTCATGCCTGATGTTACTTTATAAAGCTATTAAATATTCCAAAATATAAAGGTTTTGTGCATCTGATTCTACTGTTTATTGTTCCAGATGACTCTCATAGACTAACTTTATATTTCTGTGTATTTTGTGATTTTCAGATTGTGAGCTCATATTCCATAGAACTTTGTTTTGAGAAACCTGAGGCATCGGTTGACAATGTGGTCTTCTAGAAAGGACTAATAGTTACATCTGTCAAGTCGTTCAAAGCACAACCAACTCAAGAATGCTTTAAAATAAATTCTCACCTTAAGGATATTCAGACCATACAGGTAGCATAAATTCAAGCCATAAACCCTTATGAAACTAGTTATAACCACCATAGTAACAACTTGTGATTACATATTCCCTTGGGAGATTTTACTCCCCCACCCACCACAAAAAAAAAAATGCCTGACAAGACAGAAGACAGGCAAGCTAGGGGCTGCAGATGTATTTTGGTGGTAGAGTGCTTACCTAGCATGCATAAGACCCAAGTTTGATCCCTAGCACCAAAAAAAGAAAAAGAGCAAGTTTTCTTGCCTTCAATTGAGTCTTTTCCAAGTTCACCCTTTCATCAAGAATATACCCCAGCAGGGTCCCAGATTTATAGGAGTTTAACAATCAGACATGCAGGCACTTGCCTTACCTCCAAGCATTCATTAAAATTGAAATTCTAGATTATCAGGATTGTGTGATAACTACAAGAAGGCCTCCAGCTTCAGTACTTCCTTACTTTCTAGATTCATGCTTTTGCCTCACTGTTTATCCTCTAAAGGTTCTTCACTATTTTCTTATTAGCAGTGACAACAATAAATCCAGAAATTTTAGGTGTCTTGAAATGGAAGCATTTTTATGGTGTCTAATTCAGTATATACACTGAAACAGAAGCTGAGAGGCTTCCATTTTAATTCAATGATAGTAACATAAGCTCAACATGACTCAACTGTATATGCCCTAGATTTATAAATTAAAGATGCACTATACCTTTAATTTGATTTCCTATAGGAAACTTATTTTAAAAGATCTATATCACATTTCATAGTTGTTCTCATTAATTTTATTAAACACCATGAAAGATAAATTTTTTCAAGTAAAACTGCATTTACATGAATGTCTTACCAGTTTATTCAAGGTGAATTAGAAAGTTAAAGCACTGTAAATATTCTCTTACCTGCTCAAGTGCTCGGGTTTTTTCTTGCTCTATTTTCCTTCTAGTTTCCTTTTCAGCTTTGAGTGATGACGATGACACAGTTTTAACAGACATAAAATCAACAGTCATCCACTCATCCCTCTGTTTAAAAAAAGCAAGCCATTTTAATCTGAACTGATCTGAACTGAATAACAGAAGTTATTAAGTTTACATACAGTTTAGAGGCACTCAAACTGTATCAAATCCTACATGATTGTATAACTTAAAGTTCTTAATCTCTCTATGCCTTAATCCCTCCCCTATAAAGTGGAATAAAATGCCTACTTTTCAGGGTTATTTTAAGGAGTAAACAAAATAATAGATATAAGGCGTCTACCACAGTGCCTGGCACACATCAAGCAATCAAACATTAATTCTGTTCACCTTTCTTTCTCATTTATCTGTGGCTAACAGTGGACAAACTGCATTCTTTCTTAGGCATATGAACTATAACACAAAATTTGTGAACTCTCCTACTGTTAGTATTGTTAAGAAAACTATGACATAGGTGAAGAGAAAGAAAAACTGCACTTGAACTCTAACAGCATTACTGCCTACATTATTCCCAAAGTATATTGCTTTCAAAGCCTAATTTTTCTCCTGAAGAAATTATAATCATCTTTCACGTTGGTGTTCACCTATTGTTAGAAGGCCACACCTCTTTCTTTAAAATCAGGTGGTGTGCTTACCTGAATAACTGGGCCATCATCTTCCTTTCCTGAGCCTTCACCTGTCACTTTCCAGGCCTTTCCCTGGCCAGGAGTCTGGGATGGAGCAGCCTCAACCCACTCATCTTCAGAACTCTAAGGATGTTTAGCATATAAGTAAAACTCACAAATTTGCATATTTTCATATAAAATTACTATGCTGTTGTTATCAACTTCCTAGATAAAATTCTTACACTATATAATTATTTGTTTTCTTATCAGTTATATTTCGGAGCTAAAGAAAAGCAAAAACCAAAACTTAGAAGTGCTAGATACAGAACTCATTTCAGCACAGAGCTTCAGTTCCTAGCAATATCAAATAGTGCTCACATCTTTCCCTCACTACAGCAGGGGAATGACACCCACGTAAATGAGTGCTGCTCGGCCCGAAGTTTCAAATTTTGAGATTTCCCTAGATCTAAAAATGCAGAGATCAGTAACAGCTACACTAGTAAGGTATTTTGCTTACTATGTTTAAACATCAGATCATTAAATCAACTAAGGAGTATTCAGTCAACATCTCCTAAATGCTAATCATCATGCTAGGTTTTGGGTTTTGCTTTCAACAAATGTATCAATCTAGTCTGCTATATAAGTTATCATACTGAATCCTTAAAATAACTGTATGAAGTATTCTTTTGATTTTACAGATAATTTTCCCAGGTTGCATGATATCTAAGGGTGAGACCAGGATAGGAATCTTTGGCTCTAAAATCTACTCTTTAGAGTTCTAAAACTTAAGTGCAAGAAGGATCCTAGAAATTACCATCTGCAAATCACCTATCAGTGTGCAGGTGAGAAGCTTTGAGGACAAGGGAAAAAAATGATTGAACAGCAAGGCCAACATTAGAATTTGAATTTCTTGAATGAGACTAGTGTTCTTCCATTCCATGAAGTTCTGCGGCAGGGTGGGGGGGGGGTGCCTAAAGGCTTCTCTGACTGGAGAACACACAAATACGTCTGTCAAAAAGTATAATCCAGCCAGGTGTGGTGGTGCATGCTTGTAATCCCAGTACTTGGTAGGATGAGAAAGGAGGATCGCAAGTTCGCGGCCAGCCTCAGCTACTTAGTGAGGCCTCTGCAACTAACTAACTTATTGAGACCCTGTTTCAAAATAAAGAATAAAAAAAATGGGGCTAGACCGGGCGTGGTGGTGCATGTTTGTAATCCCAGTACTTGGGAGGCTGAGACCAGAGGATGTAGGTTCGCAGCCAGCCTCAGCTACTTAGTGAGGCCCTCTGCAACCTAGTGAGACCCTGTTTCAAAATAAAGAATTAAAAAAAATAGGGCTGGGGGTGTAGCTCAGAAGTACAATGCCCCTGGGTTCAGTCCCCAGCTCCGCAAAATAAAAAAAATAGGGCTGGGGTTGTAGCTTGGAGGTAGAATGCCCCTGGGTTCAATCCCCAGTACTGCAAAAAAAAAAAAAGAATAATCCAGATC
>PVJS01003492.1:0-75330 GCA_004027185.1 Glis glis | reverse complement strand
AGAGAGAGAGAGAGAGAGCTGAGGCTGGCCACGAACCCGGATCCTCCAGTCTCCGCCTCCCAAAGTACTGGGATTACAAACGTGCGCCACCACGCCCGGCCCCTGTAAGTACTGTTCCAAGTTGACTAAAAGAAAAACCAAGCATCAAAGCCGGGCATAGTGGCGCACGCCTGTAATCCCAGTTGGGAGGCTGAGGAAGGAGGATCTCAGGTTCGCAGCCAACCTCGGCCACTTAGCAAGGACCTCAGCAACTTAGTGAGAGCTTGATTCAAAATAAAAATAAAATAGGCTGGGGGTGTATCTCGAAAGTAGAATGTCTCTGGGTTCAGTCTCCAGAACCACAAAATAAATAAATAGATAAGTAAATAAACAAAAGTAAGCATCAAGGATAGGAAGTCTGTGCACCTGGAAATAGCCATTGGAATTCCAAATTCCAGATTTCTGGAGAATGACTGAGATTAAGCAGTTATCTAAAACACTGCTCATAGTCAGGCGTGGTGGTGCACACTTGTAATCCCAGTACTTGGGAGGCTGGGACCAGAGGATCCAGGTTCGCAGCCAGCCTCAGCTACTTAGTGAGACCCTCTGCAACCTAGTGAGACCCTGTTTCAAAATAAAGAATAAAATATAGGGCTGGGGGTGTAGCTTGGAGATAGAAGGCCCCTGGTTCAATCCCCAGTACCGCAAAAAGAAAATAAATAAATAAAATCATGCTTCCTTTGGAGGTGGGTGCAGCTCTTTGGCCAGTGAAGTGTGAACAATAGCCAATCGTGTCACTTCCTGGTAGAAGTTCTAGAGCCAACACCCACTTTCCAGGGTTTCGTGTCTCGGCAACTATACAAGCAGCTCATCAACCTGGCCCCTGAGTGACTAGATACTCACCCTAAGTAGGGAGCGTGAGCCACAGATAAACCCTTAACAAAGTTAAGCCACTGAGATTAGGGGACAGCTATTAATGCCCATAACACAGCCATCCCAAATGGGAATGCATCTACAAATAACATCGGGGAAAGAAACCAAATCAGAAGCTAGAACTTTCACAGTTTACAAAAATGTCGCTTCATGTTAACAAAGAGGTAAGGAGGCAAGACCGACTTTTCAACTATATAATAACAGAAATGGCCAGTCCTTTCACTCGGGGGAGGGGGGGCACATGAGAGCAGCACGGAGCTCAACAGAACCAGCAGGCCGCCCCTCTCCCTCCCTGCCTCCTCAGCGCACCTGTGCAAGCACGGGACTGGCAAGCTGAGACCAGGGTGCCCAGCGATGTCCGGGGGCAGTACAAAAGCAAGTCGGAAGGTCCTAGAAAACGGCCTTGGCGCGCCTTCGTTGCAGGCATGATTCCAAGGATGGCCACTACGTCCTGCGTGCTCACTGGTGCAGGGTGATTTTCCCAGCCGCCTCTACCTGGCTGCCTCTTACAATCTCTTGGACACCGCCCTTGGTGTATTTTAGATGTTTCCCCTGGTGACGGTAATAAGCAGTCAGGACTGAGAACCGCCAGGAGAACAGAATTTATAAGTTAGAAGTTCCCCAAAGGTCTGGCTCCTACCTCAGGCCTTCTATTTCTTTTATTTTCTTTCTTTTTTTTTTTTAAAGGGAGGGAATACTGAGGATTGAACCCAGGGGTGTTCTACCTCTGAGCTACACACCCAGTCCTTTTTTATGTTTTATTTTGAAACGGCCTCATTAAGTTTCTGAGGGTCTCCCTAAGTTGCTGAGGGTCTCCCTAAGTTGCTGAGGCTGGCCTCGAACCTGTGATCCCCCTGTCTCAGCCTCCCAAGTTCTGGGATTACAGGCGTGTGCCACTGTACCTGGCTCCACCCCAGACCTTCTGATGTTCTTGGTCTGGGGTGAGATCCAGGCATGAGACTTTCTAAAGCTCCCCGGGTAATTTCGTCTGCAGCAGTGTTTGGGAGCCATGGTCAAAAGCGAACTTCAGAGCTTGAGGCCTGGTCTGACAGGCATGGCTGTAACTCCTGACGGCCATGTCACATGATCTTGGGCACGTTAACACTTACCGACTCTAGAGCTAAGTTTTCTCACTCTACAAAACGGGGAACTAACAGAACCTACTTCTCAGGCTGGCTGTGAGGAGTAAATGAGATAGTGACTTAGCAGAGGCCTGTCATTGATAATTGCCCAATAAATATGCCATTATCCTATTTAATTCTCTCAGTGATTCTGTCAGTCAAGGTGATCATCCTAATTTTATAACAGAAGGAGCTGAGGATCAGAAAGGTTATGGGCTGTCTCCAGGTGTCACGGTAATAACCGGCAGAGTGGGGATTCGTGCCCACTGACCAGACACTTGAACTGTCCCCACGCCCACCCCGTTAACTTCCCCCCTGGGGGAGCAACTGTGGTTAGGCTCTGAGTGGTTGAACTGGCTCCTCTAAGGGACCCCTAAGGTCCGCCACATCACAGTGGACCTGGGCCCAGCGTGGCCCCCCTGCTTCTGCCTTGGAGCTGAGCAGACTAACCGTGTCTCGAGTTTCATCGACTGCGTTTCATGTCCTTTCAACGTTGTAAAATAGCCGTCAGTGACCTATTTGACCAGAGTCCTTTTCTCCATGTGTTCTAGAGCAGCAATAGCTACCAGCAACTGTTTCTTTTACTTAAGATGGTACCATTTCTCGAGGGACCATGACCTGTTCAACCCTCACGTAACTCCTGGCACAAAAGGATGGCATGTTATTTATACTTGCTGACTGGGTTATGGAGAAGAGAGGGAATTTGCCAGAAGCACTTCTACACTGAATTAGTCAGCTCTCTGTTGCTGTGACATAATACCTGAGATAATCAACTTATAAGGAGGAAAGGTTTATTTCGGCTCATGGTTTCAGGGGGTTCAGTCTGTGGTCACTTAGCCCTATCATTTGGGCATATGGCAGCATAATTCATCATAGTAGGAGTGTGTAATGGAAGAGGTCTGGTCACCTCGTGGCAGACAGGAAGCAGAGACGGAGAGGGAGAGAGAGACCGACAGACAGACAGACTGGGGCCCTAATATTCCCTTAAAGGGCACAGCCCAGTGACCTAACTTTCTCTCATTAGGCCCCACCTCCTACAGTCCTACCACCTCCCAAAAGCACCATAGGCTGGCGACCAAGCCTTAGCACTGGGCCTTGGGGGACACTGCAGATCCAAACTGTAGCATACGCCCTGAAGCCCAATCCTTTAACTCAACATATGAAAGAAGGTCCCATAGGATGGGACAGGGCAGCCAGCACCCTCAGACAGGAGCACTGTTTTACGGTTTACTTAAAATGTGTGTTCATCGCTAAATGCAGGTCAGCAGTGCACTGCCCCAGGGGCCTCCTCTCCCCCAGCCAGTGAGGGCTGAGACCCTGACTTTGGTGAAGGGAGGAGCAGCACTGGGGTGGGCCGGGATGGGCCCGGGAGGAGGAGACAGGCACCAAACTCACTTTCTCAGTCTCCATCACCTTCTCTCTCTCTCTCTCTCCTATATTTGGATCTGAACAATTGCATTTTCGCTGCTATTTTAAGTGACATGACCTTCCCAGAAGATTCCTAACCCCCATTCAGTCAGAGAGAAGCCCCTAAGCTGCTCCCATGTAGGCGTCTCGGAGCGCCCACAACCTCACCAAGGCAGGATTTCCCCCGCAGAGGGTGCCTGGGCTGTAGGATTGTAGAACCCGCAGCCTGGGCTGGCAGTTTTGCATCTGAGATCACAGAAGGGATTTCTGCGAGGGAAAAGTCGCCACTCTCCTGGCCGCAGACGGGATGTCGTCAGTCACTTCTTGTCTTGCTGGCTCCGTGGAGAACTTGAACCAGGTCATCCTCAGACTAGAACTGGTTGCAGCAAAGTTTCGAAATAGCCAGGCAGAATCTTCATCCTCCCGAGAACACGGTGTCCTTAAAAGTCAAGTCCAATCGAACTGAATTCTCAGAGCCTCCAAAGATCTTGTCTAAATTTACCCTGACCCACTTAGGGGAGGATCCAGAACCGAGCTGGTCTTTTAAAAATGAATTTTGGGACACTGGACTCGAGGCACAGACACCCCATAAAGCAGCCAGTGACCAGCTTCATGGATCAATCTGTATAAACCGGCCGCGGGGAAGAAGGCCAGGGGCTGACAGCACCGAGCGCAGCATGGCCGCCAGGGGCGCTGCGGGCAGGGCGGTGAGGCGCCGCGCGGTCCAGAGATGCACGGGAGGGCGGGGAGGGGGGTCGTTGCCTAGCGACGCGGATGCGGACGTCACTCTTCCGAGCATCAGTAGCAGCAACTGGTTAGCACATTACTCTGGCATTTCAAAGAAGGCAAAATGGATTTTAAATCACCGCCCCAGGTGGGGGATAGAATGCAGAGGCTGCAGCTCGTGCGTCAGAAGGCTGAACGCCTACCTCTGGCTCCGCTTTTAAAATGACAGGATCTCCGTTCCCCTGGGCGGAAGGGCACTTGGTGTGTGTCGGGGCAGGTGTCGCCCCAGCGGGCTGCTGGCACGGGCCAGGGAAGGCTGGTTTCCATTCCCAGCGTCCACCAGCCTAGTGCAGCGCCATAGCAGTAAAAAGAAGGCGGAGGCTGTGTGCGGGCTCTTGGGGACCATGAATTAATGAATTATGGCTTCGCAGACGTACTGGGTTGTGAGCCCCAGGAGAGCAGGGGCGTTTCTTCCTGTAACTTCACCGTATTCTGCAAACTTTAGTAGACCATCAATAAATGCTAGCTGGGTCCAATAGTCTCGTTTCCAATGGTGCTTTTCTTTTTGGCAGAGGGGTGCATTAAAACGTAAAGAAAATCTAAGAAAAGAAGGAAATCCTATCATTTTAACAACATGGACGGACCTGGTAAACATTATGCTAAGTGAAGTAAGCCAGGCGCAGGAAGTCAAATACCGCATGATCTCACTTCTTTGTGGAACTGAACGGGCAGAGTGAGTCAGATGGCCGTCACGGGGCTGGGGAAGGAGGTGTTGGTCAAAGGATAATTCCGGTTAGACAGGAGGAATGAGCTCAGGAGACCTATGGTGATTATAGAATTAATGTATTGTGAAGTTGAAAATGGCTGAGTGTAGATTTTTAATGTTCTCACTACAAAAAAACCAAATATTAGTAAACATGGAAGGCAATGGGTTTGGTAATTAGCTAGATTTGATCATTCCACAATACAGGCATATGTCAAAACACCGTGTTGTACAGCATACATCTATGCCATTTTATTTTTATTTATTTATATGCTTATTTTTTGTGGTACTGGGAATTGAACCCAGGGGCATTCTACCTCCGAGTTCCACCCCCAGCCCTATTTTTTATTCTTTGTCTTGAAACAGGGTCTCACTAAGTTGCGGAGGGCCTCACTAAGTAGCTGAGGCTGGCCTCGAACCTGGATCCTCCAGTCTCAGCCTCCCAAGTACTGGGATTACAAGCGTGCGCCACCACGCCCGGCTCCTCTATACCATTTTAATCTGCCTATGAAAGTTTTAAAATCGGTAAAATTTAAGGACTAAAGCCCAAGGCATGTGACTGAAAGGCCTCACTGACTGACATCAACATGCAGCGCGTACTGAGAAACACACGGAGTACTCAGCTCAGGTGTAAACAAACAGTGGCTTCGCACAGGGCGTTTACACCCTGCATCCTTCTGCTAGGACCCAGGGACCGGAAGTGGTGTCTAACCACATCCATACCTCTCCCCAGCTCAGGTCTTCCGGCCACTTCGTGCTCCCTGAGCCACTAACTGCTCTACCTCACCTTTCACCCCACCTCCACCCCAATTTCCCCTCGAGGGGTCTCCAGGAGACACTGTAGCAGGTCCTGAGCTATTTCGGGCTCAGGGGAAAGGGAAGACAGGAAAAGAAAGGTGTCAGACACCTCAAGTCTCCCTTCTCCTCCTCCTCCTCCTTCTCCCTTCTTCTCTTCCTCCTCCTCTTCCTTCTCTTCCTCTATTTCCTCCTCCTTCCACTCTTCCTTCCTTCCTTCCTCCTCCTCCTCCTCCTTCTCCTCCTTTCTTCCCATTCGTCCAATCATCTCTCTGTCCTCCCCCACCCCATCCATCCACCCATCCATCCATTCGTCCATCCATCCATCCGTCCATCCATCCATCCATCCATCCATCCATCCATCCATCCATCTGTCCGTCCATCCATTCATCCGTCTGTCCGTCTATCCGTCCATCCTTCCATCCATCCGTCCATCTATCTGTCCATCCATCCATCCATCCATCCATCTGCCCGTCCTCCACTCATTTCACTCTCTTGTTTGTACTGGGGCACTGGCTGTGCAGATCCCAACTGCATCCTCCCAACTCCGAATAAGAGATGACTTTGTAGAAACAGGAAGGAGAAGGCTAGAGTGAGGAAGAGTGTATGAGCAGAAGAATTGCGAGTGGCTGGCAAGGAGGTACTTTCTGGAAAGCCCCACTGATAATGGACCCATGGCTCCCATGAGGGAAAGGCTACTTGGTAACCCTCCAGCTGGTATCGGCAGTTTCCCCTGCTTAAGATGTCCCCCAGGGTCTTGGAACCCCAAAGCTACACTTTCCTCCGAGTGGGCCAGCTCCATCCTCGATGGAGCTCTGGGCTAGGTGGCCACCCCTCAGCGGGCAGCCAGAGAACAGCTTCCCTCCCTCCAGCCGGCTCCTGCTCAGGAGCTGTGCGCCAGGGCCCCTGGGGTGAGGAGCCATGCCGACCCGTCCCACTTGCTCTATCTCATCTGCTCTAGTGCAAGAGAGCGAGCCAGGAGCACACTCCTGCTGGCCTCCAGCACCATCCTCGTATCAAGGTACGATCTCCATAGAACAAACATCCAACAGTAATCTTGCTTCCCCTCAACTTCTGACCCCACACCGTTGCTAAGTTACCCCGGGAAGCTCGAATCGCAGAGAGTGTCCATACCGCATGCGTGTAGTCTCATTTTTCATTCAACCCAGTTAGCTCTATTATCATGTGGCTGTTCAATCACAGATCCATCCTGTAGTCAAGATTCTGTTGCTCGGTCAGTCAATCAACAAATGTTTATAGCCATCTGCCATAGCCTGGTGTTGGTTCCAGGGATATAGAAATGACTAAGTTCCTGTCTTGAGGAACTCAAGAGAGACCAGAGGAGGATCCCCCTTCACTATAGGTTAGGGTGCTGCGGGGCATGGGTACCGAGGGCCTCATTCCACCATGGTGGTGGCAAACTCAGACTGATCCATGGGAGATCATGTCTCAGGGACATTAGCTAGTTTAGTCCACTTTGGGGATGAGACTTTTGATCAGAAAGGGGCCTGTCCTGCCCTCTCATTAATTTTTTTCTTTCTTTCCTTTTTTTTTTTTTTTGGCATTGGGGATTGAGCCCAGGGGCGTTCTACCTCCGAGCTACACTCCCAAGACCATTTTATTTTTTATTTTGAAACAAGGTCTCGCTAAGTTTCTGACGGCCTTGCTACGTTGCCAAGGCTAGCCTCAAACCTGTGATCCTTCTGTCTCAGCCTTCCAAGTACTGGGATTATAGGCATGTGCTACTATACATAGCTAATTTATTTTTTATATATCTAGCTAAATTCTTTAATTCAAAACTTTATGGTGGTGACCAAATGATTTATTGAGAGTGATCAAAGTTATATCTAAATAGAGAGTGATCAAAGTTATATCTAAATTAAAGAAATTATGGGGTCACATCCATATTGTGGTTAATAAGTGAATCATGAACACTGGCCGTGGAGGTGGAAGCGCCTCTTGACCAGTATGGGGGCAGTGTGGAGCCCCATCTCCTCCTCTGGGCACTCCCCTGTCTGGACTGCGAGGTCTGACTAATTGGAGCCTTCTGATGGTACAATCACTAAAAGAACCATCTGTGAGCAGACATGGTGGCACACACCTGTAATCCCACTACTTGGGAGGCTGAGACAGGAGGATCACAGGTTTGAGGCCAGCCTCAGCAACTTAACAACTTAACTTAACAAGGCTGGGGGTGTAGCTCAAAGGTAAATGCCCCTGGGTTCCAGCCCCAGTACAAAAGGAAAAAAGACCCACCTTTGTCCATTGGCCTTCTTGAGCAGGCGCGCGCCCCTCCTGTGGGCTCGACAAGGCGGCGTTTATCTACAAGGCTGCAGCCCCTAGTCTGGACCCCAGGCGCTGAGCTTGCAGCTGCTGCTCCTTTGGCCGCCAGGGGTCTCGGCCCTTCAGTGTCCTCCGCGCTGGAGCTGCAGCAACGAGAGGAGTACTTCCCTCAGAATCCGGTCTGCAAACAGATCCCCCAGTGCACAGGCACAAGGACAGAGAAGCCATTTCTGTGTGCCCGGGGGACTCTGAATCACTTCTTTATGTCTACTGCGTGGGCTCAGAGACTGGAAAGAATGTTTGGGTAAAAAAGAAAATGATGCCAAGAGAGAATCTGGAAGAAATGGGCTTGAGGTCCCAGGGAAGCTGAAATGCAAACAAAATGGAAAACAGTTCAAGAGGAGGTTGTGGCCGGGCGTGGTGGTGCACACTTGTAATCCCAATACTTTGGGAGTTGGAGATTGGAGGATCCAGGTTCGCGGCCAGCCTCAGCTCTCTCGCTCTCTTTCTCTCTCCCTCCCTCCCCCCCCCCTCTCTCTCTCTCTCTCTCTCTCTCTCTCCTTAGTGAGGCTCTCCGCAACTTCGTGAGACCCGGTTTCAAAATAAAGTATAAAAAATAGGGCCGGGGGTGTAGCGCGGAGGTAGAACGCCCCTGGGTTCAATCCCCGGTACCGCAAAAAAAAAAAAAAAAAAAAAAAAGAGGTTGTGGCTCTAACTATTAGGGTTGAGATTGGCTTGAGGGACAGAAACCCAAACAATAGTGCTTTAATCAGGCTGAGGCTTATTTCCCTCTCATAAAAATGCAGGCCATGCCAGTATGGAGCTCCAGGATCATAAGGAACCCAGATTCCTTCTCTATTGTATCTCTGTCACCCTCAACGGACAGCTTTTACCTCATGGTCCAGAATGGCTGCCCAAGCCTCAGCCACCACATCCTTATTCCACCTAGCAAGCAGGAAGGAGTAAAGAATGGATTTCTCTCTTCCTATGAAGACAGTTCTCAGAAATTGCACATCCCCCAGTGCTTATCCCATTGAGTTAAAACTTAGTCATGTCACCCCATCCAGATAGAAGGGAGACTGGAAAACACAGGCTTCATTCTGAATAAACGTGTGCCCTTTGATGGCAATTGAAGACTTTCTGGCAATTTCTGAAAATGATCTGAGTAAAACATGGAAGTTTGAGGTCTTAGAGATGGAGCACTTCCAGGTATGACTCAGTGAAAAATATCCCCCAGGTGTAGCTGTTTGAAAGGCTGTCAAAGTGGCAGTCATTGGTGGCAGGTACCTGTGGCCCCAGCTACTTGGGAGGCTGAGGCAGGAAGATCACTTGAGCCCGGGAGTTCAAGTTCAACCTGGGCAACAGAGCAGGACCCTGTGTCTTATTTTAAAAAAACAGAAAGTGAAGCTGGACATGGTGGTGCAAACCTCTAATACTCATATTTGGAGGCTGAGACAGGAGGATCGCAGGTTTGAGGCCAGACTTAGCAACTTAGCAAGAACCTCAACAACTTAGAGAGACCCTGTTTCAAGATAAAATAGGGCTCAATTTTGTATTGGGCTCAATTTTGTACTGGGCTCAACTTTGTACTGAGTTCAATCCCCAGTACAAAAAAAAAGTGAAGATTATTGACTTACTGACACATTGACGTCCAGGGACATTGAGGCTTCTGTACTGGATCGGTCGTGAACAGCACAGAAGATGAAGCCTCCTGCGCTAACTGCAGGTCCAGGGTGGAGAGGAGAACCGGGAGGCCACTGGTGAAATGGCAGCCGCACGGCAGACCTTGCAGCCTAACGGACCACACAATTCACCTCTAGTCATTTCACCTTCAGAAATCAGGCTCCTTCTCTGCTGTCGCCCTTTAGATTTCCCACAGCAGTAGAGACACTGAACACACTTAATAAACACACGCTGAGCCAACAAGTCACTAACACTTTGCCAGAGCCCCGAAGATGTCCAGATACGTTCATTCTCTTTCCCCAAAGCCCCTGCTGAGTCAGCGTTAGGAAAATGTCGACGATTCTTTCTTTCCAAGGTGCTGCCGCATTCTGGGCAGGTGCCTGGCTTCAGAGGCAGCCCGCTTGAAATGAGCTGCCTGTCTTTGAAGACTGAAAGTCGTCTAGGGAAAAGAAACTACAGAAAATGAGAAAATAAGGAAGTTTAATGTGTGCTACGTTGCTAATGAAGTGCAGGGTCTGTTTCCAAAATAGCCAGGCAGGAAGGGCAGAAAGACTTGCTGGGCTCGGAGAGAGGGACAGAGCGACTTCTTTCTCTCACCTGTGAAGAAGTAAAGCAACCTGATCGGTTTCCATGGGAACCAGCACCCATCCACGCAGCCTAGAGGCAACTAGGGGGCCATGTCTGGCTGCCACCCTGATGGCTGGCTCGCACACAGCTGCACACAAGGCCGGTGTCCTTCTGTCTTCTTGTCCTCTCTCCCACGACTGGCTCCCAGAAGCTTCTATCTGTTCAGCTGGAGAGTGAGGAAGCCCAGCAGGGGAGGCTTGGCCAGCCGAGACAGAGTCAGAATCCAGAAGTGGTCTCGTGAGCATCTAGCATAGATTCTCCAGCATGCGCGGCCGGTGCCTCGGGACGAGGGTGGGTGTGACACGGGCCTGGGCGTGGCCGCGCAGCCCTGACAGCCCGCTCCCTGAAGCCCTCATCAGGAAGCCCCTGACCCTCTTTTTGTGTGCTTGACAATTGCAAATAGACACAGTAGTCCCCCTTTATCCTCAGGGGGTACAGCCCAAGACCCCCAGTGGAGGCCTAAAACCGCAGACAGTACCAAACCCTATAGAGATTGTTTTTCCCAGACAGACATACGTACCTATGACAAATTTAATTTATAAATTAGACACAGAAAGAGATTAACCATAAGCAATACTAAAAAAGAACAATTATAACAATACAGTGTAATAAAAGTTGTTTAAAACTTATGAATTATTTATTTCTGGAATTTTCCAACTCATAGTTTGGACTGCAATTGGCCTCAGGTAACTTGAGACCATGGAAAGTGAAACTGTAGGGGGACTAATGTCTATCAAGCTAAGATCCAGCAGAACAGAAAAAAAAATAAAATTCTTAAGTAATCTTAAGCTTATACTCCAAAGCTTTCTTTATTAACCACCAACTATACACAACAACAAAGAATGATATTTTGCCCATGTGTCTGCCATTCAAAATGAATAGGTAATGTTTATTAACATTTATATATTATAAAATTACAGTCTATTCTCACTAAGTATGTTCTATATGTTCCCTGGACTTGCTGTGAACTGTGAACTAGCAAATACCAAATCATCGCTCCTAGGGGAAGGTCAGGGTTAGCTTCTTGGGAACCTCTGGTGTATGTACCCACGAATAGGATGTAGCATGGTTCTATACAGTTTATAAATGTTTTACAGAAATAATAATATCCTGTTGCAATGCTCTGTAACTTGCTTAATCCACTTAATTATGTGTTTCATTTAAAACAAAGGGGGAAATACAGGGTACAGTAAAAGGAAATATAAAAGCCAGGTGTGGTGGCCCACGCCTATAATCCCAGTACTTGAGAGGCAGAGACAGGAGGATTGCAGGTTCGCGAAGCCCTCAGGAACTTAGTGAGACCCTGTTTCAAATTAAAAATTAAAACAGGGCTGGGGTGTAACTAGAAGGTAGAACACCCCTGGATTCAACCACCAGTACCACACACATAGACAAAAGGAGATACAAAGAAAATAGATATTTAATTACAATTGGGTGGGTTGAATTGGAGGTACCAGCTAGCATAGTACTTGCTGGGTTTTCTGCTGGAAACCTTCCCTTTCAGCTTGCACGCCCCCCACAGTAACCAGCTCCGCCATGACTTCTCTGAAGCTGTTCTGAGCCTTCCTCCCAAATACCCCAGATTTCACTTCCCCTCAGCTCTACAACCAAACTATAAACATCACAAGTGTGTACTGTTTTATTTACTTTAGAGATCTGAGTCATTACTGAACTATGCATATATAAACTATTCTTCCTATTTTCTTCTGACAATCCCAACTTTCCCACAATTAACTAGTAGATAGAATATTCCACTGTTTTGCATTTTAAGTCCGCCTTTTACCCCATGTGCCCAGGATTGAGCTATGCTCTGGGAAATGTGACATTGTTCTGCTGGTGAGAAGCAAGGAGGCCAGCCAAGGCTAAAGGCAGGGCCAAAGCACATCGAAGCACTTCCCATGGGAAAGAATGTCGCTTTCGGAAACAGATGTCACCCTGTTCCCTCGTTGAAGCGGAAATCGCTTGCTCTGGAAGATCACAGAAGAAGCCAGCATTGCTGAGAAGAGATGAGGATCCTCCTGCTGCAGTTCTTATAATGTCAAAGGTGGCTCGAATAAAATCTGAGACCATTCAAAATTTACAGAAGGAACGCAGCAATCAAAATGTCACTGGGTTAAAGGAACGAATGAATAATTCCGCTCTCTAAAAGTTAACATTTAGAAAAGACCAGACTTGCAAATTCCAGGAGGTGGCGCCTTCCTGGAATAAAACAGCCCCCCCTAATTAAAAGCAAACTGCTCACAGAATCTAGATGTTGACCTCTCAGACACCCCACTTTGGGGACAGAAGTACATTCAGAAATGACAGGTAACGGCCGGAGAGTGGTCGGCCACCCTGGCAGGGCACACAGGAATGCCATTTGATTCCAGTTCACCCACCATTCACCGAGCTCCCACCAAGCCAGGCACAGGGGTGGGTTCAGGAATGGTGAGAGGCATCAGACCTTGAAGAGCTGGGGGCTGGGGGCTGATGGGAAAGAGACAGGGAGCGCGTCACGGGAGTGGTAACAGCTAGACAAGGACAGCGGGAGCCGGGAGCCCCACGTAGCAGGCTTGTATTCGTGAGGGGAGTCTTCCAGCAGAATAGCCAGACCACTGGCCTGCACCCTAAAGAGTCCCTCTGCTCTGAGGTCCCCGGTGACTGTCAGGGAGCTCCAGAGAAAGCAGAAAACCTGGAGTTGAGGGCCAGGACCCTGTGAGGACAGCTTTGCTCTCATCCCGCTGTGACCATGGGCGTGGTGTCTGGTCTCCTGTGTTCACCTCCCCTATCCGCCTGCAAGTCCCTATTTCTATGCAAGACCAGCTTCACTTACCAGACGAAGCTTCGCTTGGTTGCCCCAGACAGGCTCAGGTGCCTGACTGTCATATGGAACCGCAGTGATCACACTCTACTGTGACTGCTCCTCGTCTGATTCACTGAGGTTCCACAGCATAATCAGAGACCATCTCTCTCTCATGTTTCTGTCGTCACCCTCCAGACACAGCACCTAGAAAGCACGGGCACTGCATCATTAGGTAATGAATGAATGAATGAATACAGAAACAGGAAACCAGAAAGAGCTTCAGAAGTTCACAATCAGGAGTGTGACTCCGTGAGTGGTAATTCTAGATCAGTCTTACTCTGCTCAAACTGTACTTCTGAGATTCCCCAAAAGAATGTAATAATAAGTCACTCTTTTGAGTGACTTATTCTCAGAAAGGCTTTTTATTCTTATTATTGTTTTGCAGACACCCAAGGTGTTCTTTACACATTCTAACGTATGCCAGGAAATCTGTAAGAGTTCTAAAGCAGTCTCAGAACGTCAACTTTTGGAGCATCTTTAGAGGTTGTTCAGGCCAGCAACTTCCCAAATGAGGATAATAAAGGAGTCTCATAATCACTTTCTCCCTCTTTGCTGGGGAAAGAGCAAAGGTTCTAGCTGACACGAACAGAATGAATGGGGATCACAAGAACCTCTTCCTGAATGATCCCTAACCTGTGAAGAGAAAGCTGCAGAGTGGGGGTTTATGAGAGACTGGCGGGGGCAGCTCTGGGCCCAGGCTCTGGGCGTCCAGTGGGGACAGGCTGGACTGAGCCAACCCTAGGGTAGGGTTTCTTAGTGCCCTGAAGACAGTGCTGTATGGTGGGCAGGTCATGGCAAGGAATGCCACCCTAAGGATATATACAGAATAAACTTGGTCCGTGTCTGGGTTTTCTTCATTCAGGGCTCCTGATGAGATCGGAGCCTCTTTTCTCCTCGGTACAAGGGGAATGGGGTTCCTTAAATGGCATTCAACTGAGGGCCTCTGGGCTGCATATATTCTTTTTTTTTAATCTGCTACTGGGGATTGAACCCAGGGGTGTTCTACCTCTGAGCTACACCCCAGCCCTTTTTAGTTTTTATTTTGATACAGGATCTCACTAAGCTGCTGAGGCTGGTCTTGAACTTGCAGTCCTCCTGTCTCAGCTTCCCAAGTACTGGGATGACAGGCCTGCACCACCACGCCCGGCTTGCATAGATCCTTTTACAGGATGGGAATCCTCACAGGCCTGGTGTTCATGTTGCGTCCTGCTTCAGGAGACTGTTGGTGGTTCCCACAAAATCCCCATGATGTAGTGTCATTTGTGTCTGCAATGTGCAAATGTGGAATTAAGACTTGAATCGATTAAACAATTCATCAGAGTCATTCAGCTGGTACGAGAGAATGGGAGGAGGAGGCAGGACCCATCCCGAGGCCCAGGTGGCCGGCTGGGGTGTCCTGACTGGCAGCCTGGTCTTCTCACAACAGTTCCCAGGTTTCTGTTTTACAGAGTACCGCCAATGAAGCACTTCTCTCAATACTGCTCATCGGAACGGCCTGGGTGTCTGGATCCCCAGCATTTCAGGCTGTTGCTATTTAGATCCATGACTTCCTTCGGAACTGTCAGGCAGTCCCTGAGGTCTGACATCAGATTCGTTGTTAAGGAGAACCATGTCCTGTCTCCTGGATATTCCTGTGAGTCTGAGTGGCTTAGAGGTTATAGAACCCGACATCGTCACAGAAGTTTTTTTTTTTAAATATACTTTTATTGGTGCATTGTAATCACACATCATAATGAAGTTCAGAGTGACAGGGACACACATGCACACAGCGCTTGATGAGCTCCCCCGCCCCCTGGTTTAGCATATTCAGAATGGTCCGTTCTTACATCCTTTCTGCCATTCCTAAATCTCTCTTTGGGAAGGTGACAGAAGATTCCCTAGGAAGCTGAGCCCCTGGGCGCGGGGCGGGAGGGCAGTGGTCTTTGAGTGCCACACGCCCACGTGTTCCTGGCCTCCTGCTGCTCATCACTGGCTCATTCTGGTGCTGACCAAATGGAGACCCGGAGCAGGAGAATTCACAGAGGTCAGTCAGAGTAGCGTTAAAAAAAAAAATTGGAATTGTCTTGACAAAATCTGGCAAAGCGTTATGGAGAGCGAGCCCAAAATGGGAGCCACGAAAGGACAGAAAGAGACTAGAACCTTTTAAAGAACTCAATAGTAGTTGGCAAGTCTTCAATTTCTTATGCTGGGGGATGATAAATTATTCAAATGCAATAATCTTGGCTTCTACTCGCTGTAGCACAAGAGTATTGATTCTACCATTACTAACCCACAGAGGCTTTCCGTGAAGACGCCAGCATGAGATAGAGGAGTTGGCAGCGTTTCTACTTTGAATTTTTACTCCTTCCTTGCCGTGAGAGGCCGTGCGCTCGTCAGCAGGCCTCCAGAACGGACCTCTGTTCCAGCCGGGCTTAATGGCAGCACAGAGATCTACCTACACACGTCCCCTGTTGTGCTCAGGGTTTGGTAGGAAGGATGCGTTCAGAACTCCTTGCCCATACACGCGCATTCTCTAACTTTAAGACCAGAGCTTTTTTTTATGTACAAAATACTTCTTTTTTTCTTCTTTTTATTATATTTATTGGTGCATTGTAGTTATACATTTTGATAAATGTCAGGGTATCAGAAGCATGCATGCACACATTGCTCATTTAGCCCTCCCTCAAATCCCTCCCGATTCCCTCCGCCTTCCCTCCTTTCCGTGCTCAGCATAGTGATCGACTCTGATAAGTTTGTGTGTACACATCATGTGCATTAGTGTATTGCCCTCTTCCCCCTTCCTGTCTCCCTCAGTTAGGTTGCCTTCTTTGCTCAACTAAAGTTTTCTCCTTCTCAAGATCAGAGCTTTTTAAACTTCGACGTGCATAGGAATCACCTCAGGGTCTTGTTAAAATGCAGAGTCGGCCTCACTAAGCCGGATTCATGAGAGACTCTGCCTTTCTAACAAGCTCCCAGGCGACCCCGATGCTCCCGGTCCGTGGATCACTCCTTGGATGTGAAAGCCAGGCCGACCCTCCAGACCCTCCCCGCTGGCGTCTCACCTGAGTGTTACGCCCACCTGGGCACATCCCTGCTCAGAACCCCTGCACTGCCTCCTAATCAAATCCAGACTCTCTGTCTGGCGTTCAAGGCCCTGGACAAACGGACCTGCTTGCTCTCCACTCTCTCTGCTCGTGCTCTGCATCTTAACCACACTGAGCTCGGCTTCCCAGTCATCCCAGCACTCCACCCTTTATTCTGCTGGATCTGCTCCCTGGAATGTTCTTGCTCCATGCTTTGGAAGTCCAGCTCAGGGGCTGCCTGCTCTATGAAGCTCACTAGTTCTTCCAGCCAGGAGTCGGCTTCCTGCCTGGACCTCCAAGGTCGTCACACCTAGCTCTATTAGGGACAGTATTGCTCTCTTTCTTTTTTTCTTCTTTTATTGGTGCGTTGTAATTATACAGCATAGCGAGGTTCAAAGTGATACACACATACGTGCACACAGCCCTCGGTGTGTTTCCCTTACGTCCCCCTGCTCCCCCTCCTCCCCCACAAGCAAGTGACGTTGGTAGTGATACCTTCATGTATGGACATAGAATTATTCGAACTGTTTCCTTCCTCAAACCTCCTTTTCCCGTCCCGTCTCTCTCCCCCAGTCCCCTTCCACTATTGTACTGGTTTCTCTCCTCATTTATCTGAAGTCTATTTTGTTTCCTATTTTGGATTGAAGATCTAGAAATCACTATCTTTGGGTCTGGCTAAGTTGCTGAGGTCAACCTCGAACCCGTAATCCTCCTGTCTCAGCCTCCCAAGTACTGGGATTACAGGCATGTGCCACCATGTTTGGCTTGAAGATCATTTCTTACAGCACTCACTGCTGGTCCGGCGGGAGCCCTGGGATACCGGCTGGGGCCTTCCCTGAGTCCAGGGTGGACTGGACTTTCTGTTCCGGCTTCCTGTCTGCTATCAGATTCCTCACAAAATCACAATGTCCCTGGAGCCCTGTTGCTGTTCCTCCCAGGCTGCCCTGTGCCTTCCTGTCGCTGTCAGCAGCACACCGTCTCCTGACTGCCTGCCTCCCGCCATCTCCCTGAATCCCAGGAGGGTGCGCCCTCTGACAGGAGGTGTGACCTTCACTCTTCCTTTGTAGACCAGCTCTTCTCCTCTGAGGATGGGACGGGCCATCCAACGAGGCTCGGTCAGAGTCCCCTATCCAGTGGCCTCCGGGCCCCTGACCTGCTATGGCTTGTGTCAGTTCCTGCTGCTGAGCAGGACAGGCTGCTGGCCCCGGGAACCCTCACCTCACCCCGCTCAACGAGGAGTCGGTGTGCGCCCCCTTCGGCTTCCTCCCAGCGCCATAGCCACGAAGGGCTTGTTCTCATCCCTTCTGTCACCTCCGCCATATCTAGACGGGAGTCACCTCCCCAGGGCTTGCAGTGATGGGCGAGACTGAAACCCAGACTGGACAAGTTCTAAATCACTGCTCCAGAGAGGAGAGACCCAGGCCTGAGCCTCCCAGCACTGGTGTGGGGCAGAGAGGACAGGGAAGGTGCAGGTGTCACCCACAGTGAACTATTGCCTTCCTCCATCCGGGAAGGACGAGGGGGGGCGGCTGGAGTCAGCGCGAGCCGTTTTGCACGTTTGAGTTGTCATTTTCTCAGCACTCGTCAAGGACACACGTCACTAATAGTATGGAGCAGCGAGAAGTGGGTATTACTATTCCTGTCTCACGAAGCCACAGCCCAGAGCGGCCGAGCTGCCCGCGGGTGAATGCACCAATGGTGGACCGCGGTTTCAGTACACCAGCGTCCAGGCCGCTTGCAGCTCCAGCTCCTGCCTTTCCGTCTGGCTCCTTGAAGGTGATCTCAGTGTCCCCGATGTCATCTATCCCACCACAGTGCTCACAGCGCTGACCACAGAGCGCCTGCTGGCTCAGTACAGCGCCGTTACGGGGAGCCAGGCAGGCGGTGGCACCCCCCTCCCCCGTCGTGGCCTGCAGTCCCCTCCCCCACGTCCGCCTCTGCCGTGTGGTTTGTGATGTGCGTGCATCCACAAGGCCTGTTGCATTTGATTCTAGGGTTAAAGAACCATGGACGAGGTGACTTTAACAACAGAAATTGCCTTTGTCAAAGTTCTGGAGCCAGAAGCCGAGTCAAGGTGCTGGGGGGCTGGTTCCTTCTGACCTCTCTCTTGGCTCGTAGGAGGCCACCCGCTCCCTGTGTCCTCACAGTGTCACCGTCCATGCAGTCTGTGTCCTGATCTCCTCTTCTTATAGGATGCCAGTCATGTTGAACTATGGCTCACACTAATGAGTTTTGTTTTGTTTTAACTTAATAACCTCTTTTTTTTGTGTATGAGACGCTGAGGATTGAACCCAAGGTATTCTACCTCCAAGCTACACTCCCAACTCTATTTTATTTTTTATTTTGAAACAGGGTCTCATTATGTTGCTGAGGGTCTGCTAAGTTACTGGGTGCTAGCCTCGAATCTATGATCCTCCTGTCTCAGCCTCCCAAGTACTAGGATTTCAGGCATGCACCACCATGCCTGGCTAACTAAATAACCTCTTGAAATACAAATATATTCACATTCTGAGATACTGTGGATCAAGTGACCATGGACTGCAACCTCTTCAACCATGAGCCAAAATAAACCTGTCCAGCTGATTACCTCAGACATTGTGTCACAGTGGCAGAAAGCTGACTAACACAGGGATATTGATTGCTGTTTGGGTTTTTTCAGTTTGTTTTGTTTTGTTGGTACTGGGGATTGAACCCAGGAACATTCTACTTCTGACAGGGTATTTCTGAGTTACTGAGGGTCTCACTAAGTTGCAGGATATTTCTGAGTTACTGAGGATCTCACTAAGTTGCAGAGGCTGGCCTCGAACCTACAATCATCCCGTCTCAGCCTCCCAAGTACTGGGATTACAGGTGTGCACCACCACATCTGGTCCTCTCCATCACCTTTGCCATATCACATAAGTTAGTCATGGGTGTGACATCCACTCTATTCACCGGTTCCTCCTGGGAGGGGCTGACCCACAGCCTGCACAATGGGGGGCATGAATTTGGGGGCCCAGACTAGAAATCTGCCTGCCACAGATGGGTGAGGCGGGTGGATGAAGAGCATCAAGCGCATTTGTCAGGGGCGAGGTCCCAGGCCCGGTGGAGAGCAGCCTTGGGAAGACAGATCAGCGGGAGCAGTGCTGTCAGGCCACGCTCTGAACACAGCCCGCAGAACCCCAGGAAAGACCCAGCCGTTTGAATAGGGCAGGGGCGGGTGGGGAAGGGGTGACCAGGATGTGTTTGAATAGGGCAGGGGCTGGGGCGAGGCGTGACCGGGATGCTTGAATCCGCCAGGCGAGGCCAGCACTGCTGCAGTCAGCGTGGCCCGAGGTCTTCCGCTCAGAGCCGAGGTGGGCTGAGGCTGCACGCAGCTCACACAGAGACAGGGCTGCACACAGAGACAGCTGCACACAGAGACAGGGCCCCGGACTGAGAACCAGCTGTCCTGTGGCAGTGGCTTCAGAATACCAGCCATCTCCTCCTCCGGCCTGCTCAAGGCCACCACACTGCGATCCAAAGGCTCAGGACGTCTTTGTTCAAAAGATGATTCCAAGCGGATTCTGTTCAGCTGGAGGAAGGAAGCCTTGGGTGTAGAGACACAGAGACCTGGACCACTGAGGCCACTGGCGAGATGGCCTAGGACAGGCGCAGCCAGAGCTCAGAGGGGCTGCCGAGCAACCAGAGGTAGAGGTGTCCCGGGGCACCACAAACTCGGGCTTCTGGAACTGTGCATTGTCTGTTGGTATTGTTCACCCAATACCCCACGTGGTGATCAGATCAGGAAACCGGGAGGGGTACCAATCACCTTTTACCACGATCACCTCCACCTCTGGCCACCAGGAATCTATAGGGGAGAACTCATATCCAGGGCAGGCGGGACGGTGGGCGAGAGAGGTCTCAGCGCCCAGGGGGCAGGTTTCAGAGGTCTGAGTGAGGCTGTGGCTTTGGGTGTGGCCTGCGGAGTTCCTTTGTTAGAAAGTTAAACCCCAAAGTCGTACATTAATGGGATTTGGGATTTGGGTCTTTGGGGGGCAATTAGAATTAGATGAGGTCATGATGCAACCATTGATGGTGGTTAGTGGCTTTATAAAGAGGGGAAGAGAGACCCGAGCTGGTACACTTGCCGGCTCACTGCACGCTGTCCTCCGCCCTGTGATGATGCAGCGCCAGGCCCTCTTGGACTTCCCAGGTCCCAGAACCATGAGCTACAGAAACCTCTAGTGTAAATACAGTGTCTCTAGTATTTTGTTATAGCAGCAGAATACAGACTAAGACAGGTGGCATAACGAGGCAGAAGACTAGGAGGAAGGCACCAAGTAATGATCGGGCCAACTCAGCAGCGTGAAGCACACGCCCGCTGGAGCTCACACTGGCACCTGGAGAATGCCAGCCGTGAGCCAGGGCGGGGAGCAGGCCAGGGCCACAGGGCCACTCAGCCACTCACTGTGCCAAGCCCGCTGCATCCCAAGTCAGAGACTTCATTCTAAAGCCAGGCATGGTAGCACATGCCTGTAATGCCAGTACTTGGGAGGCTGAGACAGGAGGACCACAGGTTCGAGGCCAGCCTCAGCAACTTAGTGAGACCTTCAGCAACTTAGCAAGACCCTGTTTCAATCCCCAGTACCAAATAAAGAGGGAGAAAGAGAGATAGAAAGAGAGAGAGAGAGAGAGAGAGAGAGGAGAGAGAGACTTGATTTTAAATCTCTGGGTGGAGGGCTGAAATGCTGTCTGCTCATGAGGACTGCTGCCGGAACCCGCAGGGCTGGGTCTGAAGGTGACAGGCAAGTCACCCTGCTCCTCAGCTGGAAGGAGCAGGGGAGCCTTGACTCCCGCGGAGATGAACTCTTCACCCGAATAGCTGCCCTTTGGTTGGCTCCCACCCGCCAGCCTTGTTCTGCTAAACCTCTAGGCTGCTTTTCCCAGTGGGCCACCGCGGACTGTCCCCGGACGCCAGATTGTCACCCTTAACTTCTTCCTGGTCCTCTTTCCTCCTTCCCCTTCTGAGGGCTTGAGAGGACCCCGCCGCAGCCTGCACCGCGCCCTGCGAGTCCCGCCGGTGCCTTCTCACCGTCCTTCTCCCAGATCTTCCCGGAAGGGGCTCGGCCTCCCTCCTGGCCAGAGATCGATGGCGCTAATGGCTTCTGCTCCATTAGAGGAGGAAGGAGTCCAGCCTGTGCATCTTAGCCGCAAACTGCTGATCAGCCCTGCCAGGCAAAGACGAGTGCTCAGGACAGGGTACAACGGACAGAAGAATCTTGTCACAGGTCCTCTGACAGAGCGCTCTGTCCTGTGCCTGAGTCCTTGTCCTTCTTAGTCTTAAAGACAAACCCCTCTCACAGTCACCCCGTAAAGCAACTTTCTTGGCTGTCACAGTAGTAGAGCCAGCTGTGGAGGCGGCCATCCTTCTCCCAGGGGCTGCGGCAACTGAGTATCTTCACAGAGCACTGTATGCTGGAGCACTCTGAGGAGGAGGATAGAGGAAGCACATGGTCTACCCATGTTGGGTTGTGTTCTGTGTGATGGGGTCACCCCAGTGTGGTTCTGGGATTGTGGCTCTCAGGAACGCAGGAAAGAGATCTTATTCTAGAAAAGAAGCTCTGTGAGCAGCAAAGGTCTTTCTTCCTTACTAATGAATATGAGTGGGAGATCACACGTCCCTGGACCTACCCGCTGGGTCATTTCCACAGTGAGCTCGGCCCCTCCGCACATCACCCAGGGCCGCCTCACAGCGCCACGCAGCAGGTGCCGTCTAGCATGCGGTACCCACACGAGCCCATCTCCTGGCAGCTGCAATGCATTTATGCAAACTTGCATCCCTAATGCTATCAAAACCCAAGATCCCGAAAGCAAGCCACGGGTGGAATTTTCCCACTCCGTGGGCAGCAGTTTTGGAGGGACGATGACAGAATAAATGTGAAAGAGGCAGGATGCTGTTTCCTCTTAAAACCGCGGCTGAATGAAACCCCGCCGTCCCGTTCTGATGTGCTCCCAGGCGCGAGTCGTGCTGCCACGTGCTGCTCCGCTCAGGCGCAGTAGTGGGCTCTGGGTGCTTCGACCGTGGCTCCAGGATTAATCCCGGCCGAGTAACTTGGCGTTAAGGCACGCCCACCAGAAAGAGACCGCCTTTCCCGCCTAAACCGAAGCCCGAGCGTGACGACTCCTGTCTGCAGATCTGTTGCTAAAAGGGAAGCCAGTTCTTCTCCTGTTTGGGTTTTGTTTTGTTTTTTTGTTGGCATCGGGGATTAAACCCAAGGCACTGTACCTCCTAGCTACATGCCTAGCCCTATTTTTAAATTTTTATATTTTTTTATCTTGAGGTAGGGTCTCGCTAAATTGCTGAGGCTGGCCTTGAACCTGCGATCCTCCTATTTCAGCCTCCCAAATACTGGAATTACAGACATATGCCACCTGGCTATCAGTTTGTTCTTTAATAGTCTCTAATACAAGGGTCCTTCCCAGCTCTAGAAATTCAGCATTAATGTGATATCACTGGAATTTGCCATAAATAATGCACTTTTATTTTCAAAATGACTTGGATTCCAAGCATGGTAATGGAACAGCAGCCGCCCCTTCCAATACCAGCCAGTGCCATTTGAAGTAGTTTCCCCACCATTTCATTCCAGGGTCTCTCATCCTGCCTACTTGAAACGCAAAGCAGAATTTGTAAGACTGAGCCGTACAGTCAGATCTACCTGGATTCAGTCCCAACTCAACATTAGTATGGGGTGTGGCAGTTATAAAACACATCATCATAATCTTTACTCTCCTCCCATCAAGAGTTGGGAGCTGGTCAGGCACAGGTAGCACAGGCCTGTAATCCCATACTTGGGAGGCTGAGACGGGAAGATCACAGGTTCAAGGCCAACCTCAGCAATTTAATGAGACCCTCAGCAACTTAGAAAGACCCTGTATCACAATAAAAATAAAAGGGGCTGGGGTTGTAGCTCGGAGGTAGAATTCCCCTGGGTTCAATTCCTAGTACCAAAAACATAAAAATAAAAAGAGTTGGGGTCTGCGTCCCTACTATTAAAACGGCCTCTTTGACGGCTTGACAGATGGAATAAGAAGTAATGGTTCTGGCGTCCCGACCTAGACCCAAATAAACTAGAAGCTCTTACTTCCTATCTCCCGGGTGCTCCTCCTCCTCAGAACCCAGGCTCCAGCTGCGAGGAAGCTTGGCAGCTCACGGAGAGAACCCCGAGCTCTTGGGCCAGTGGTGCGGGTTGAGCATCCAGCAGAGAGCCCGCACAGGGCCAGCCCCGCCAACGAGCCGTCTGGGAGTGTCAGCCCCCCAGGCTGCTATGAATAATGCGATGAACACTCAGGCACCAGTTTTTGCAAAAATATATATTTTCATTACTCTTGGGCACGTACCTAGGAGCAGGCCTGCTGGGTCAAGGGATAACTCTCTGTCTGCCCACCTGAGCTGCCAATGGCCTCCGCAGCAGCTGCACACACCATTTGAGAACTACCCCTCAGTGGGTGCGCACATGCACTGCCACCAATGGCGCAGGAGGATCTCGAGTCTCTACCCTAGCCAACACTTCCTAGTACCTGTCGTTGTGATTGCAGCCATCCTCCTGTGCATGGAGTGGTAGCTCACTCTGCTTTTGATCTGCATTTCTCTGCTGGCTAATGATGTTCAGCATCTTCTCCTATGCTTATTGGTCATTTGCTTATTTTCTTTTTTTTTTTTTTGCAGTACCGGGGATTGAACGCAGGGGTGTTCTACCTCCGCGCTACACCCCTGGCCCTATTTTTTTATACTTTATTTTGAAACCGGGTCTCACGAAGTTGCGGAGGGCCTCACTAAGGAGAGAGAGAGAGAGAGATAGAGAGAGAGAGGAGAAAGAGCGCTGAGGCTGGCCACGAACCCAGATCCTCCGGTCTCCGCCTCCCAAAGTACTGGGATTACAAGCGTGCACCACCACGCCCGGCTGCTTATTTTTTTTGTAAAATGTTTTTTCAGCCCCGTGCAGTGCAGTGGCACACACCTGTTAATTCCAATACTTGGGAGGCTGAAACAGGAAGAGCAGGTTCAAAGCCAGCCTTAGCAACTTAGCAAGGCTCTCAGCAACGTAGCAAGACCCTGTTTCCAAATTAAAAAATAAAAAATAGGGCTGGGGTTGTAGTTCAGAGGTAAAATACCCCTGAGTTCAACCCTGATTACCACATGCATACACACAAAATCTTTTCAGATCCTTTGCCCATATTGTGTGTGTGTGTGTGTGGGGGAGTACTGGGGTTGAACCCAGGGGTGTTCTACCTCTGAGTTACACCCTCAGTCCTATTTTTTTAAATTTTGAAACAGGGTCTCGCTAAGTTGTTCAAGGCCTCACTAAGTTGTTGAGGCTGGCCTCAAACCTGTTATCCCCCTGTCTCAGCCTCCCAAGTACTGGGATTATAGTATCACATACAGTCTTTGCCCATTTTTAATTGGCATATATATCTTTTTATCATTGAATTGTAAGAGCTCTTTGTATATTTAGATTTAAATCCCTTAGAAGATGTATGATTTGCAAATATTTTCTCCCATTCTGTGACTTATCTTTTGTTTTAACTTTATTTATGTACTTATGTTTTTTAGTACTGGGGATTGAACACAGGGGCATTCTACCTCTGAACTATACCCTAGCCCTTTTTATTTTGTACTTTGAAACAGGATCTCACTAAGTTGCTGAGGGTCTTGCTAAATTGCTGAGGCCTCAAACCTGCCATCCTCCTGTCTCAGCCTCCCAAGTTCTAGGATTACAGTCATGCGCCACTGCACCCGGCTTATTTAGATCTTCTTTAATCTCTTTCAACAGAGTTTTGTAGTTTTCAGAATGGATGTTGTATGCTTCTTTTTTAAATTTATAGTCAAGTATTTTATTGATTTATTTGGGGTGCTGTCATAAGGGACAGTTCTTGTTCTTTTTGTTGTACTGCAGCCTTTCCTTGCTCAGAGTTCTGCCTGACCTGGGGATTTCATGTACCTGGGAGTTTTGGGCTTCTCTGGTTAAGACCTAGCTGTTTCATCATTAATCAACTGGAAATTAACCTCATAAAGGTCTTCCTTTGCCCTGGTCTAATAAATTTAACAAATTAAACTTATGCTTTCAAGGGGCTTTTTTATTTTTAATTTCAGAAAATGCTTTTTCCTTCTGTTTCTTAGCTCAAGTGCAGTTAACAGGAAAATAAAATGTAATTCACTGTGCTTTCCTCAGACCTATTTAAATAACCTTATTTTAAAGAAAAATAAGGCAAAAATCCTCCCCCAGCTGCTTTCCTTGGGAAGAATTCCTCCTCGGGCTATTTCTGCAAGCCCTCCCAGCAACCAGATTTTTATTTGCAACATGTGAGGATTTCAAGTTTTTTTTTTTCTTCCTTGGGAATAATTAGAAAAAGCACGGAATGGAGTTCAGAAATAGAAAAGAGAGAGGATATAAAAGAAGAGCGGTGGGAAATTTTGCCAGGAAAACTTGAGAGGAATGGCGTGAGGGGAAGGCTGTTTGTACCCCGAGAGGCACCTAGCTTAGTCAGGGGACTGCAAAGGCATCCTGGAGCCAGCCCGCAGGGAGCGGCTGCCAGCTTCATCATCGAAGTCGGAGAGGAGTCAAGGTGGGCTTTTTCATCTTCTTTTTTTGCTTTTTTGCACTGGTGATTAAACCCAGGGTCATTCTACCTCTGAGCTATACATCAAGCTCTTTTTATTTTGAATAGGGTCTCACTAAGTTGCTGAGGGTCTCACTAAGTTGCTGAGGCTGGTCTCCAACCTGTGATTCTCCTGTCTTTGTCTCCCAAGTACTGGGATTACAGGTCTCTCTCTCTCTCTCATTTGTGTGTGGTACTGTGAATTGAGCCTGGTGATGCTCTACCACTGAGCTACACCCCCAGCCCTTTTTATTTATTTATTTTTATATTGGGACAGAGCCTTGCTAAGTTGTCCAGGCTGGCCTCAAACTTTGATCCTCCTGCCTCATCCTCCCAAGTAGCTGGGATTACAGGCATACAGCACCATGCCCAACTGAAGGTAGACTTTATTTTAATGAAAAAAATTAAATATGCAGACTTGTTGCTGAGGTTTGTCTCGAACCTGCGATCCTCCTATTTCAGCCTCCCAAGTACTGGGATTACAGGCGTGCGCCACTACGACCGGTTTCATTTTACTTGCATGTGAGTCTCCCATTCTGTCTCTTGTTGGAAACTCTAATCTCTTTCAGATAGATTTAATTGATTCAGGGAGCTTTCAACTCTAGTCACACTCAGAACACATCTCTCCCTTTCTGCCTGGAGCTCATGCTCTCAAATGGAGCCACTGGAGTGCAGGGCTCCGGTGGGAGGAGCTTGTCTGAGCCCCTCCCACTTCATTCTCCTGATCCTCCCGTCTCAGCCTCTCAAGTGCTGGAATTATACTGGGATGACAGGCGTGAGCCACCACGCCAGGCTCCCTTTACCTTAGTTTTCTGTTGCTGCCTAGCAAGCCACCAGCAGCTTAGCAACATGGAGCAACGCTCACTTCTTAGTACACAGCTCTGGGTCAGCAGTCAGCAAGGCGCGGCGGGATTCCCACTTAGTGGGCTCCCCTGAGTGTCAGCTATGCCAAGTCCTTACCTGGAGGCTCGGGGGCAAATCTACTGTCAAACTCATTCTCGTTGGTGGCACAATTCCATTCCTCCTGGTTGTGGGTCCAAGGTCTTGGTTTCCTTGCAGATGGGTAGGTGGGAATCTGCTCTCAGCATTTAGAGGCCAACCACATCCTTGTCACAGCATGGTCCCCTCTGTCTTCAAGCCAGCATGGAGCATCCTCCAGGTGCCTCAGATGTCCGGCTCCCTCGTCAAGATCCAGACGGGAAAGCTCTGCTCGTACAGGGCTCACGCGATTACCCCCCCCCCCCCGTGCTCTCCCGAGCTCCACAGCAGCTGGTTTAGAAAATTGACTACACCTGCAAACGCCATCGTAGCAACTCCCAGGGGGATGTTGGGTTGAGTGACGGGGAGAAGGTGCGGGCACCAGGGACCAGGAATTGGGGTGGGAGGGAGGGTGTCTCAGAATCTGCCTACCATGCCCTCCAGGAGGGCAGCGGTGGGGCGTCTGCTGTGCCCAGCTTCCGAGAACTGGGTGCCTTGGTCCAGAGAGGGGACCCGGGTGAGCGCTGCAGCAGCATGCCTCCCTCCACCCAGCCTTCCGCTTCCCGCTCTTCCCTGCATTACACCCGAGCCTCTTGTTTTGAATTTATAAGCCAAGAACGTTGACATATTCATTCTCTAGCTTTGTGATGCCTGAGCAAGCAGAAAGTCTTCATATTTTATGAGTCATCTGCTGTAGCAAAATGGATAGTCAAATGTACAATGGCCATTGTTATCGTTTAATGTGTAATGACAATTTATTGATATTTTAATTTGTAAGTGTACTACTTTACTGGTGTGTGTGTGTGTGTGTGTGTGTGTGTGTGTGTGTGACATTTCTAAGCCATCTCAAATGTGTTCTGGAACAGAGTGAAAGAGAAGGCCATTGAATGTTTATGGGCCCCCGTGGGTTCGCTTACAGCCTAAGGCCTGCCTCTGCCAACCCAGTTCTTCTCATAAAATGCTACAGGGTTATCTTTTTCTTTTTCTTTCTTTTTTATGGTGGGTGCTGGGGATTATGCAGGGGCATTCTATGTCCGAGCTACAGTCCTATTCTATTTTTATTTTGAAACAGGGTTTTACTAAGTTGCTGAGGCTGACCTCCATCCTTTGATCCTCCTGTCTCAGCCTCCCAACTGGGATGACAGGTGTGTGCCACCACACCCGGCTTACAGTGGTTGTTTTCTAAGTGCCTCATCCCGCCAGTCGCCCCTAGTCAGCCACAAGCTTCGGGAAGCCTGGGTCCGCTCTGTCTCCATTGTCCTTGGTCTCCAGTGCACCGTGCTTGACTTAGAATAGGTGTCTGGCAGCAAGTGAACCTAACCCTTGTCTCATATAAATACGTATATGCATACATAAGCAAGACCACCATTGTTTTCTATTGAAGAGTAAATTCCACGCCTTGAAATCTTTTTTTTTTTTTCAGTACTGGGGATTGAACCCAGGGGCATTCTACCTCCGGGCTCTGCCCCCAGCCCTATTTTTTTATTATTTATTTATTTATTTATTTATTTATTTATTTATTTATTGCGGTACTGGGGATTGAATCCAGGGGCGTTCTACCTCCGTGCTACACCCCCGGCCCTATTTTTTTATACTTTATTTTGAAACCGGGTCTCACAAAGTTGCGGAGGGCCTCACTAAGTAGACAGAGAGAGAGAGACAGGGAGAGAGAGAGAGAGAGACAGGGAGGGAGGGAAGGAGAGAGAACGCGCGCGCGTGCACAAGCTGAGGCTGGCCACGAACCCGGATCCTCCAGTCTCCGCCTCCCAAAGTACTGGGATTACAAGTGTGCGCCACCACACCTGGCTCTTTATTTTGAAACAGGGTCTCCTAAGTTGCGGAGGACCTCACTAAGTAGCTGAGGCTGGCCGCGAACCCAGATCCTCCGGTCTCAGCCTCCCAAGTACTGAGATTACAAGCATGCGCCACCATGCCTGGCTGAAATCTTAATGAATATGCAAAGAAGTGGTGAATGTTTGAGGTGCTAGATATGCCCATTACCCTGATCTGATCATTACACATCATATCCATGCATTGAAATATCGCTGTGTACCCATGGACATGTACAATTGTTATGTGTCAATTTAATTTTAGCCAGGCCTGGTGGCACAGGCCTGTGATCCCAGGTCTTGGAGGCTGAGGCAGGAGGATCGCAGGTTCAAGGTCAGCCTCAGCAACTTAGTGAGGCCCTCAGCAACTTAGCAAGACCCTGTTTCAAAATAAAAAACAAAAAATAGGGTTCAGAGATAAAATGCCCCTGGGTTTGACCCCCAGAACCCCCCAAAATAATAATAATTTTAGGGCTGGAGATAAAAGTAGAGTCCTTTGCCTAGCATGCTTGAGGCCCTGGGTTTAATCACCAGCACTGCAAACAAAACAAAAACAAAAAAAAATTTAAAAATCTCAATAGAAGATAAAAGTTCTGGTATTTTATTACAGTAGGGTGGGTGACTACATGGTAATAATAATGTACTGGGTATTTCAAAAATAACCTAGAAGAAAGGCTTTTGAATGCTTTCACCATAAAGAGATAATAAATATTTGAGTAGATGCACTTATCCTGATTTAAACATTATACAGTGTATATATACATATACATATATGTACAGATATATGTATATATCAAAACATCACATGGCACCTTATAAATGTGTACAATTTTTATGTATCGACTTAAAAATTGTTTAAAGTTTTAAATCCTAGTGGACATAAAAAATTTTATAGATGCAAAAACAGGGTAAGGCGGGCACTTTGACACTGTTACTGAGAAAATGAGGCTGATCGGTAAGTTGTGCAGCTCGCCCAGCTACCCAGAGCCTGGGCGCTGCTCACACACGCTGCAGAGCGCCACTTGGACCTGCGAGGACCACAAGCGGGGGTCCAGCCCACACTGCTCTTTGCCAGGTCTGAAGGGAAAGTCTAGCGTGAAGATGACAGCTCCTCCTGTCCCTCCTAGAATCACCAGCCCCGGACCCAGGTCAAACCAGGTGACTTGGACCCATGTGGGTCAGGAGTAAGGGGAGGTGCTGTTGGCTCTGCTAGAGAAGGTGAGTGACCGACCCCAGATGTGATGGGCAGGAGGCGGTCACCTTGGGACACGCGTGCCCGGCTCACTCAGCAAGTGACCATTGCAAAGGACGCCTAAAATACACCTGCTCCACGGGAGGCGGCTCCGCTGGGCTGTTTCCAAGACAGTGAGAAGTTTCCATTGGGTTCTGAATCATTTCATATTGATAACAAAATAACAGCTCCACTGCAAAGGAAATAAATAATAGTTTATTCTGAGCCTGGCGAGGTAGTGCATGCCTGAAATTCCAGTACTTGGGAGGCTGAGGCAGGAAGACCACAGGTTCAAAGCCACCCACAGCAAATAGCGAGACCCTGCTTCAAAATAAAAAATGAAAAGGTTTAGGGGTGTGGCTCATAGGTAGAATGCCCTTGGATTCAATCCACTGCACACACAAAAAAGTCTATTTTGAGTAAAATATGAGTGACCATGGCCCAGGAACATGGATTCAAGTGACCCTGAATGATGCGTTCCACTGTGGAAGAGAGTACATGAACTTGAATAGTCACAGAACGAAAGAAAGTCATAAATCAATACGTTAACCACTCATGTGGAAGCATCACTCGGGTGGGAGCATCGGGTGGGCCAGCTATGGCAAGGTAAGGAAATCTCTTCTATAGGTTTCAAATGTCGTAGCAATTTTAACTTTAGGGTTGGTGGAGACTAGAGGTTTGCTAAGCTTAGTCATATATCCTAAGAACTTCACATAATAGTCATGAGAATATTAGGTCAGATACAAAAGTTAAGGTCAATAGCTATTTTCATTTGTTTATTTGTGGTACTGGAGATTGAACCCGGGGGCATTCTACCTCTGAGCTATGCTCCCAACCCTTTTTATTTTTTGTTTTTGAAACAGGCTCTTGCTAAGTTGCTGAGAGTCTCGCTAAGTTGCTCAGGCTGACCTCGAACCTGCAATCTTCCTGTCTCAGCCTCCCAAGGACTGGACTTACAGGTGTGCATCACCATGCACAGTTTCAATGACTATTAAAAGGCCTAAGATAACCCAAGATAATTTTGGCAGTCGACCTATAGACCTATAACGTGCATCCCTCACAATCACATGGTCTAGTCAGCCAGGTTCAAGCAGCCTTCAGGGTCTTGATCTAGAGGAGCTTCTTGAGAGAACTGCAGCTCATGACCAGAAGGACAAAGTTGTGCAGCACCGTTCTGTGAGTTCCCTTTAAACCTGGCATGTAAACCACCGATGCTGCCTAACTCAGGATGGGGTTATGTCCCAACAAATCCACTGTACGTTGAAAATAGCATAGGTAAAAAATGCATTTAAGACACCTAACCTATTGAACGCTGCTGAGTGTCGGTGTTCGCTCTCCTGACCGTGTGGCTGGCTGGGAGCTGAGGCTTGCTGCTTGCTATTTCCCAGCATCCGAGAGAGGATCATACGACATGTCACTAGCCTGGGAAAAGATCAAAATTTGATATTTAGAGTATGGTTTCTACTGAATCTATATTATTTTCACACCATGGTAAAGTTAATAAAAACATAAATTGAATCATCCCCAAATGAATTCATTAGAAGCAATTTCTAGTTTAAACCGCTAACCAGCTCACCAGCAAGACTGATAGAACACTGTCTGCTCATCGGATTGCTATATGTGTGCTGTATTAATTGGCTTTTCATTGCTGTAATCGAAATCCTGACATGAACAACGTAGAGGAGGAAATGTTTATTGGGGCTCACAGTTTCAAAGGTTTGGTCCATGGTTGGCAGGCTCCAAGGCAGAAATATTATGGTGGTAGGGTGTGGTAGAGAAAAACTGCCTATCTCATGGCAGCTGGGGAGCAGAGATGAAGAGAGGAAGGGACCAGGGACAGATAGAGTCCCCAAGGCCACGTCCCCAGTGACCTACCTCCTCTAACCACTCCCTAGCTGCCTTACCATCCAGTAAGTCCATTCATATTATTAATCCTCATCCACTGATGAGGTCAGGGCCCTAACTCAGTTATTTCTCCTCCGAACATTCCTGCACTGACAGCACATGAACTTTTCTAGGGGACATCTCATATCCAAACCCTAGCATATGTCTTACCTCTAATTGCCGTTTAATTTTAAGTCTAGTTCCAAAAGAATGTTTTGTAAGTGTTTAAGAAATTTACTACTAACATTAATTTGAAATAACATTATAAAATTACCATAATTAAAACTGTGTGGTATGAACACATGAAAAATAGATCAATGAAACACACCAAGAAGTTTAGAAATAGATCCATATACCTATAAGATATGATAAGGGTGTAATTTCAATAAGTGAAAGAAAAATAGTTTATTATTCAATAAATGGACAGCTACCTAGAAAAAACGATGCAGTTGAATCTATTCACATCTAAAACTACAATAAGTTCCAGATGGATTGGAAATATATGTTGGGAAAAAATGGAATTGCTCATGTCCTAGAGGAAATCATGGGCAATTTGTTCTTGTAATGATGTTAGAAAAGGGAAGAACTTTCTATGTATGACTCAAAATTCAGAGTCTATATCCTGTGTAATAAAGAATTCAGCTGGCCATTGTCTGGTTCCTGGGAGGTGGCCTCAAAATCCTGAGTTATGCTAATGAGGTGACTCATGGTGGGGTCCTAGACAGTTTATACTAAGGCGATGATTCAGGAAGGGGGACAGGATGGCCAACCATGTGATTAGAGGGTTGGAACTTTGAGCCAAGTAATGCCAACCAGACCTCCAGGGAGGGCACAGAGGGAGCTGGAGACTTTATTCAATGCATGACCAATATTTTAATCAATCAGCCCATGTAATGAAAACTCTGGATCCCAAAGCTCATGTGTTCATCCCTGGCTGGCAGACTCTGCGTGTTGTCACACATGGATGTACCAGGAGGGTGATGCATCTAACCCCACAGAGAGGGAACACCAGAGGTTTTTTTTTTTTTTTGCAGTACTGGGGATTGAACCCAGGGGCATTCTACCTCCAAGCTACACCTCCGGCCCTATTTTTTATCCTTTATTTTGAAACCCGGTCTCACGAAGTTGCGGAGGGCCTCACTAAGTAGCTGAGGCTGGCCGGGAACCCGGATCCTCTTGTCTCCGCCTCCCAAGGACTGGGATTACAAGCGTGCGCCACCACGCCCGGCAGGAAACACCAGAGGTTTTGCATTTAAGACCCTCGCTGTCCTTGCCCTATGTGACTCTTCTTTCAGTCGGTTCTGATTTGTGTCCTTTTTGCTCTAATTAAACTGAAAATATTAAATTGCATACCTCTTCCCTGAGTTCTGATCATTGTGCTAGTGAATTACTGAACCTGCTTGGGTTGTGGGAACCCTGCCCCTGTGTCCTGCTGGTGAGAAGTAAGGGTAGCCTGGAGACCTCTGAACTTGCAGGCAAAAATCAGAAGGCTTAGCCGGGCATGGTGGCACAAGCTTGTAATCCTAGTACTTGGGAGGCTGAGACAGGAGGATGGCAGGTTCGCGGCCAGCCTCAGCTACTTAGTGAGGCCCTCTACAACTTAGAGAGACCCTGTTTCACAATAAAGTATAAAAATAGGGTTGGGGCTGTAGCTCAGAGGTAGAAAACCCCTGGGTTCCATCCCCAGTACCACACACACACACACACACAAAAAAGTCAGAAGGCTTAATAGCAAACTGTGTATTGAAGTTGGAATCAAGTGTTCTGGTGGACGTATAAGTCTGTCTCACTTGCAGGAAGGGCAACATGGCAATTACCAAATTTTTCTGCAAATGTCCTGAAGCCCAGTGATACCACTTTTAGAAATTTATCTTATAGATATACTTTCCCGTGTGTGTGTATGTGTGTGTGTGTGTGTGTGTGTGTGTGTGTGTGTGTGTGTGTGTTACTGAGGACTGAACCCAGGGTCATTCTGCCTCTGAGATATACCCTCAGCTATATTTTATTTTTTATTTTTTATTTTGAAACAGGGTCTCACTAAGTTGCGGAGGACCTCACTAAGTTGCTGAGGCTGGCCTTGAACCTGCAATCCTCCTGTTTCAGCCTCCCAAGTACTAGGATTACAGGTGTGTGCCACCACGCCTGGCAAGATTAGATCTTCATAACGGTATTGTTTTAAATGGAAAAATATTAGAAATAATCTAAATATACTTCAATGGGCGAGCACTCAAATAATTATGCTATATCCACACAATAAAATGAATCCATAACAGTAAGATGAAGTGGGAAGCTTTTAGGTACGTCTTTAAAATACAGTAAGTGAGAAAGAGGGGTCTAGCAAAGTAGGCATTTCATGCTACTTTGTAAAAGAAGGCAGTTTGTAAAAGAAGAGCGTGTATCTGTATGCTTTAGATGCCATAACAAATACCACAGACTAGCTGGCTTCAATAACTGAAATTTATTTTCTTGCAATTCTGGAGGCCAGAAATCCAAGAACGAGGTGTCAGCAGGGTTAGTTTCATCAAAGGCCTCCCTCCTTGGCTTGCGGTGGCCACGTTCCCCTGTGTTGTCACAGAGCCTTTCTTCTGTGCATATCTGTGTCCTAAGCTCCCCTCCTTATAAGGACACCAGTCAAGCTGAACAAGGGCTGCCTATGTGACCTCATTTTACCTAACTCCCTCTTTAAAGGCCGAGTCTCCAAATACAGAAACATTCTGAGGTACAGAGGGTAAGGACTTTGGCACATAAATTTAGGGAGGGACACAAAACCAGTCCATAAAAGAGGGCAAAAAGGAAGATAAATACAGATGTTGCATATGCATAAAATAGCAACGAGATCTATACCTGTAGCCACTAACACCATTTGCTTCCAAGGAGCAGAACTGATTACTGGAGGATGGGAAGGGAAGAGGTTTTTTTTTTATGTACCCATTTGGACCTTCTGAATTTTATATCATTATTTGTATTACATACTTGTGTTAATCAGCTTTCTGTTACTATAACAAATACCTGAGATAAATCAACCTAAATAGAGGAAAGGTTAGTTTTGGCTCAAATTTTAGATGTTTCGGTGACTGACTGGCCCCATTGCTTTTGGTCTGGTGGTGAAGCAGCGCAACTTGGTGGGAGCACATGGCACAGGAGGCTGATCACCTGTGGCAGTCAGGAAGCACAAAGAAAAAGGGGCCAGGGTCCCAATAGCCCCTTCAAGGGCACCCCCCATATAACTGGGAGTCTTCTAACTAGGTCCCACCTCTTAAAGTTTCTACTACTTCCCCATAGTGTCACAGGCAGGGGACCAAGCCTTTAACACATGGTCCTTTAGGAGACACTTATCCAAACCATAATAGTATTTTTAAATTTTATAAATCATCCAGGCATGGTGGCACATGCCTATAGTCCCAGTAATTGAGAGGCTGAGACAGGAAGATCACAGGTTTGAGGTCAGTCTCGGCAACTTAAAGAGATCCTTAGCAATTTATGCGACCCTGTTTCAAAATAAAAAATAAAAAAGCCTGGGGGTATAGTTTGGAGGTAGAATACCCCTGGGTTCAATCCCCAGTACTATTAAAAAAAAAAAAGGAAGAGAAGGAAGGAAAGACAATTTTACAAAATTGTATTTAAGTCCAGGACTTTTGACGACATCGGGCATTTAATGGGGACAACGTTTGTCTGCTGCTGAAGTACCAAGTCCTTACGTTGTTCAGGAGCAGTAACTGCCTGCCCGGCACTTCTGTCAGGGAAATGAAGCTATTGGAAGCCAATGCTGTCACAAGATGAATGCTTCTTATTTTAAATAATAAGCATATGGACATTTATCTATTTTCAGAATCCAATTTTCCGTGACAACAGTATTTTCCCATCACTAGCTTCAATGCATAGGATCCTATATTTGTAGCTGACAGTTATTGTACAAATGGTAAATAAATGATGTGTGTGCACTCACGCTGAGACCTGTGTGGCTGAACATTGTTATAAGTTAGCTATGGCTTCAATAACATATCCTTTATTGCCACAAGATGGGGAAATCATAGCTGTGCTTTAATAAATCTCAGGATTAAGAATGAATCTCCCAAAACCTCTTGACAAGTTGAAAGATGTAGAGTCCATAGACTGGTAATACTGCACCCAGAATATTTTAAGGGATAATAATAGTAACTAGCAAAATGGCTCAGTTGCTTTGTGCTATAAATTTGCAAAGTGCCTTTACACATAGCTAATTTATTCCTCATAACTACTCTTTGAAGCATACATTTTGACTCATTTTATAGATGAAAATGTGAGGCCGTGTAGCAGGAAGGTATCCAGCACCAGTTCCAAGTCCTCGCGCAATTCCAAGACTGCCTATGTGATATTGTGCCTAGAAATATTGCCGATTTACAGAAATTGAACCATCTTCAGGTTGGTCAGTGGGTCTGCCCAAACACCAATCAAATGTGATTTAGGGACCAAACCTGGAGTTGGATAACACACAAGAGAAGACAAGATCTCTTACAACATACATGGCCACTTATTTATTGAGTGATTCTTAGTGATAATCACAGTATGCAAAGCATTTTTACATACCTCATCTCATTGTATCCTTACCATGGGAAATATGCATAGCAATTCTTATTGAAAATTTCCAAAAAACATTATATTAATAATATAACTTTTTAATAATGTAAAACCTGTGATGCTTTCTGTCTATGCTACTGAATACTTCAATACCTATACACAGATGACCCTAAAATCCTACAAGGCATAAAAACAAAGTATGTGATAGATCTGGGTATGGTGGCACACACTTGTAATCCCAGTACTTGGGAGGCTGAGACATCAGGATCGCAGGTTTAGGCCAACCTCAGCCACTTAGTGAGATCTTGTTCCAAAATTAAAAAAAAAGGGGGGGGGCTGGGGATGCAGCTTGGAGGTAGAACTCCCTGGTTCAATCCCCAGCACCAAAACAAAACAAAACAACCCACAAAGTACATGATAGAAATCCAATGGCAGGTAGTAACTAATCACAAAAAGGTTCTCTTTTGTCCAAAATTATCTATTCAGTGACAACTGTATAGAGCATTGGAAGTCAGGGCAGCCTCTCTCCAAGGTCCTGAACACCTGACAGGGTCTCAGCCCATCCTCCCTGAATGGCGTAATGAATGGATTTGCAAACTAAGAATATCCACTCCTCCATTTTGGTTCCAGTGTAAAGATTCGATTGTAATTATACCAGCAGGAAGCCACTGGCGTTGCCTACGGAATGGACAGATAAAAAGCCTGCTCAGGAAATAATTAAACAAACCAGAGCAACTCTACGTCAGGCCTAGCTCAGATGCAAGCTCTGAAAAGTTGGTGTTTCCCATCTTTTCTCTGAGAACACCTGTGTAGACTCCAGACCTCTGCGAGGCAGCAGAAGAGACCCCACAGCACAACTACCTAGATTCTCTTGTTTTCCATGATAGAAAGACGTGATTAATACCCGGATGTCATGTCACTTTTCTGAATACCAGGAAAATGGAATTTTAAATATGTTATGTGCATATTCAATATTTTGTCCATAGCTTTACTATGGCTCATTTTGCCTGTCAGTGACAATGTGCACTTGATGATTTATTTTGACAATGACATGGATAAACTTACTTGTTGATGAAAGGGTCTGAAGGATTTCATCACATTTTTTCATCAAGTCTTCCTGTTTACAAATGAAGAAAATTGTTACACAGCAAGGCAGCGAGCCAGTAGGGAAAGCTGTACCTTCAAAGTCAGGCTGACTCATCACATATGACCTGTGAGATCATCAGTAGAATAGTGACATATCGTCATCTACTCCAATAGGATTGTTATAGTACTCAATGTGTTTTAGTCCACTCTCCACTGCTGTGACCAAGATACCTGACACTACTAACACAGAGGAGGAAAGGTTTACTTAGGCTCAGGGTTTAGAGGTACGGTCCATCGTCGGCCGACTGCAAGGCAGATATCATGGCGGCATGGCGTGTGGCAGAGACAGCAGTTTATCTCAGGGCAGCAGGAAACAGAGAGACCAGGAACAGATAGAGTCCCCAAGGCCACACCCCCAGTGACTGACCTACCTCCTTAGCATGCCCCATCTGCCTGAGTTATCACCGTAAATCCATTCCAATTATTCAGTGGACTTATCCACGGATGAGACCGGAGCCCTGGTTCAGTTATTTCACCTCTGAATATTGTTGCACAGGGGACAGACTTTCGACACATGAGCCTGTTGGGGACATTCCACACACAAACCATGACACAGTGAGATCGTGCATTTAAAACTTTTTTTTTTTTGCGTTACCGGGGATTGAACCCAGGGATGTTCTACCTCTGCACTACACCCCCGGCCCTATTTTTTTATACTTTATTTTGAAACCGGGTCTCACGAAGTTGCGGAGGGCCTCACTAGATAGATAGATAGATAGATAGATAGATAGAGAGCTGAGGCTGGCCGCGAACCCGGATCCTCCGGTCTCCGCCTCCCAAAGTACTGGGATTACAAGCGTGTGCCACCATGCCCGGCTCATTTAAAACTTTTGCCAAATCATCTTGGTCTTCCTCTCTCCCTCTTCCCTCCTATGTTACTCCACTTTTTATTAGGATGATGAAATATAAAGTTTTCCGTGTGTTTCCATAGTAACCGATGGCATGGCTAATCTTCAGAGATGACCCCCAGTGACCCCTACTTTCAGGCATCCACATCTTGGAGAGTCCCCGCCCCCCGACATAGAATCTAGGCTGGCTTGTGCCCTGCATCCACCGAGAGACTGTGGTGGGAATGGTACCGTGCCGATTCCAGGCCTCGCCTGGACAGGCTTGCCGGGTCTGCTTCTCCCTGGCTTTCTCTCTTGCCTTTAGCCTTGAATTCCCTCATGAGAAGTCTGGCTACGTTGGGGAGAAACCACATGGAGACACCATGTGTCGATACCACATGGAAAGAGAAGCCCTGACTGGAGGTGGGGGCCTGGCTGCCCCAGCACCTCAGTTGAGCTCAAATTCCAGCCATTCCAGTGGCCCACGCTTGTCATCCCAGTACCTGGGAGGCTGAGAGACAGGAGGATCGCAGGTTCGTGGCCAGCCTCAGTTACTTAGTGAGGCCCTCCACAACTTAGTGAGACCCTGTTTCAAAATAAAGAATAAAAAATAGGGCTGGGGGTGTAGCTTGGAGGTAGAATGCCCCTGGGTTCAATCCCCAGTACAGAAAGAAAGGAAGAGAGAGAGAGAGAAAGAGAGAGACAGAGAGAGAGAGAGAGAGAGAGAGAGAAAGAAAAAGAAAGAAAGAAAGAAAAAAAAGAAAAGAAAAGAAAAGAAAAGAAGCGAAAAGAAAAGAAGAAGGAACTAAGGAAGGAAGGAAGGAAGGAAACAGTGCTGGAAGCCAGATGCAGACGCAGCCTCCCTCCGCTGTGCGTCACAGGTGACAGCTCCTCCCACTCCCTCCTCACCAGGCGGGTTTGCTCCCCACAGCCTTTGCACCCTTGAAGTTCCGCCACGAGGTTTGCACCCAAATAAGAAGGCTGAGCAGAGCTGCCGACTACAGAGAACAGCTTGATGGCCTTCGAGCCTCGAGGCTGGGAATTTGTCAGGAGCTGGCAGTCAAGCAGTTCAGGAGAAAGGGTTTCCTCATTCCTCAAACTCCCTTTACAGCACAATCACTGGGCTTGGCTGACCCCAGTGAGACAGCCTGGGACCCACAGAGTCCCGGTGACTTTGGGGGAGTAACACAGGGAGCTGGAGTTGGAGACCATGGGGTTCCCTGGGGAGGGGCAGCTGACCCGGAGCAGGACAACTGGATGGCCACCATCCCTGGTGTCAGAGGAGGTCTGGGCTGAGGCCTGGGAGACAGGCAGCTCTCCAGAGTTTAGCGGTATGGGGGTGAGCATGGAGGCCCCAGATTCTCTGCTGAGAAACGACACCCCAGATGGGGATCAGCTGCAGTGCCAGGGCCTGCGCAGGCACCAAGATCTGGTGGGGCACCCACCCATGCCTGAGCAGAGACTGTCACCCCAACCAGGGCCAGCCAGTGCCCACGGAGCAGAGTGGGCAGGGGGAGCCAGGAGCCATGCCCAGAGCTCAGGGGCTTCCTGGGAAGAAGGATGGAGGAAGGGCAGGGAAGGAGCCGCGCTTCTGCTCAACTGTTTTAAACTCCAAGGCGCTGGACGCAGCGGTGCAGTCTGACAGGCATGTCGCCGGGCGATTTCATCGTCGTGGGAGCACCAGGGAGCACATACACAAACGCCCATAGTGTTTTATAGGGCCACATCATCGATGCATCTGTCATTGACCAACATGCTGTGACTCTTTTTTTGCAGATGATGGAACCTGGGGGCATTCCACCTCCAAAGTACCCGCCCCTCCCCCACAGCCCTTTTTATTTTTTATATTGAAACAGGGTCTCTCTAAGTGGCTGAGGATCTCTCTAAGTTGCTGAGGCTGGCCTCAAACCCGCAATCCTCCTATCTCAGCCTCCCGAGGGTGTTGTGCTATTGACTGTACATCTAGGAGACATGTTTAAGTGTGTGCTACTGGCAGCGGGAATCTCACCCGGCAGCGGGTGAGCTCTGTCACAGATAACAGAAGTGTGTTGGTTTTGCACATGTGAGTCCAATGTGTAACTCTCAGCTCCTACTACACACCTCCAGGCTGGGCGACCTTAACCCCGTAGTTAGCCTCTCTGTGCTCCCCATCTGCAAGGCAAGCACCTGGCATCTACGTCAGAGCCATGTGGGGAAGGTCTACGAACATGCTGGATGTTCCCGCGCCCCTGTGATGTCATCACTGAATTTCCGTCGCTGCTCGTCGTCCCTGTCTTACTGTCCAGCCATCTGCCTCCTAGACTAGAAGCAGCTCGAGGGCAGGGTCTCTGCTTTCAGTTTTGTGTCTTTTGCTCTGACCGTAGTGGGCGTATGGCAGATGCTCAGATGTTCACTGAATGAGTTTATCCTGTAAGATAAGGCAGCGGAGGCTGGGAGGCCCCCAGAGGGGCTGGCCGGCAGCACAGAGAACCAAGCTCTAGGAAGTCACATGGGCCCTGCTGCCTTGTCCCTCCCCGGGGACTCACCCTGGTGCAGGAGTTGCCAACAGAAACTCCGGGTTCGATGCTGCGGGTCAGGCTGGTCAATATAGGCCTAAGCCAGTAGCCGTCACAAAGGCTGTCAGATGTTAATGACGGGGACGCTGGCCATCTGCCATCAGAGCCTGACAGCTGCCTGGCGGGGAGGGGCGTGCCACCCATCTATTAAGAGTCTGGAGGGGACGCTGCAGGTCTGTGAAGGGTCTGAGGCCGGCAGGGAGGACCGGTGGGTGCTCAAATAAGGAGGATAAGCGACACTACTGTGCATCTGCCCTGCGCCAGGCGGTGTGCCCAGCTTAGATGTGTCGAGTCTTCAAAACCCCCTCCAAAGGAGACCCCAACTCACAGCTGAGAAAATGAAAGTGAGAGAGTTCGAGTATTTTTCCTGAGACACAGAGCCAGCAAGTGGCGGAGCAGAGACTTGAACCTGGACGGTGCCTGACTCGTTGCTACAGGAGCAGAACATGACACCCCACGGTATGAAGGGTGGTCGAGCCGGAGGGGGTTCACAGGCCGCACACGCAGGAAAGCTCGCCGCCATGCCTCTAGTCTCTAGGAGAAGGACCTAGCTTCACACGTGTGGGAATGTGAATCGGCGATGGAGCCGACACTGGAGGGGTGTCAGCAAGACGGACTGGACTTCTTGCAAAAAAGGTGTGCGGCTGACCCCGACCCTGACGCCATCCTGCCGGGGGCCTGAGTGGTGAGGGCTTCGGTTCGCGACTCCGCACAATTAGCTAGTTTAAACCAACACATTATTAACTTTCTAACCTCATCTAGATTCAGCACTGTGGGATGAGAGCTTCCTTTTTTTTTTTTTTTTTTTTTTTGCTGTACGGGGATTGAACCCAGGGGCGTTCTACCTCCGAGCTACACCCCCAGCCCTACTTTTTATTCTTTATTTTGAAACCGGGTCTCACTGAGTTGCGGAGGGCCTCACTAAGTAGCTGAGGCTGGCCGAGAACCCGGATCCTCTTGTCTCAGCCTCCCAAGTACTGGGATTACAAGCGTGCGCCACCACGCCCGGCTGAGTTTCCAAAATTCTGAGACAGGAGTTAATACAAATCTACATCAAGGAGCTTGGCTCATTTGCCTTTATCTGCCATTTATATTTGTCTCCCCGGGTTGCCACTGCAGAGACTCAAAGCCCTTTTCCTTCATCTCGTCATTTCTCTAGACATTTACTGTCCTTCGTTGAAAATGCTGTCTATGCCAGAATCCGAACCCAAGACCTCTTTGAGAGCTGCTCATTCCCGGGGTGTCTCCCACATGTATATGAAATTTTAATGTTAATAAGTGTGTTTGCATTTCCCTTGTTAATGTGGCTTTTATAGCAGGTGTCTGTTCCAACTAATGACCCAGAGGGGTTACGCTGGGTCCCCAGCAGTACCCTACGGCACCCACAGAAGTGGGGAACCGCATGCTCTCGCACCTGCTCCTCGGCAGCCTCACAAGGCTCCCAGAGAGGATGTGAGCCTGTGCCTCATCGTTCTTTTTTTAAAAATACTTTTATTGGCGCAGTGTAATTTTACATCATAATGCGGTTCAGAGTGACAGAAACACACGCACACAGCGCTCGGTGTGCTTCCCTTCCCTTCCCTGCACATATTACTGAGATTGGTATTGATAACTTTATATATGTACATAGCATTATTTGAACTGTTTCTTTCGTCAGGTCTCTTTCCACCTCTATCCCCCAAAACTCAAAATTATAGACCAACATCTTTGATGAACACAGATGCAAAAATTTTTAATAAAATACTAGCGATTCACATTCAAAAGCACATCAAGAAAACAGTACATCTTAACCAAGTTGGTTTCATTCCAGGGATGCAAGGCCGGTTCAATCTACACAGGTCACTAAATGTAATTCATCACATAAACAGAACTAAGGACAAAAATCACACAATCATTTCAATAGACGCAAGAAAAGCATAAAATCCAACACCCATTCATGTTAAAAAAACTGCAGAAAATCAGAGTAGAAGGAACTTACCTCAACATCATAAAGGCAATTTACAATAAACCCAAAGTCAACATCATACTGAATGGGGGAAAACCTGAAAGAATTCTTCTTAAAAACAAGAGCTGCATGTGGTGGCGCACGCTTGTAATCCCAATACTTGGGAGGCTGAGACAGGAGGATCACAGGTTCAAAGACAGCCTCAGCAATTTAGCAAGATCCTGTTTCCAAATAAAAAGTAAAATCGGTCTGGGGTGTAGCTCAAGGTAGAATGCCCCTGAGTTCAATCCCTAGCACCACCACAAAAAAAAAAAAAAAACAGGAATACAAATAGAGAAAGAAGAGCAGAAAAACGAAAACGATCTCTACTTGCAAATAACATGATCCTATACTTAGAAGATCCAAAAACAACCAGAAGACTTCCAGAGCTGATACATTCAGCAAAGTAGTTGGATATGAAATCAACTTACAAAAATCATGTGCCTCGTCTTTCTGACTAGACCAGAAGCTGCCAAATCTACTGTGTTTAATCCCCCCCCCCATTGAATGAGTGCAAAATTAAATTAGACTCTGGAGGGCTTTTGGCAGAGAGGTGTACCGGAACTCCAGGCCCAGTCCTCCCATAAAGCAGCAGCTCCCTGACTCAGTTTGCCTTTCTGCCAAACGCAACTGTGACTCCTAAGCACGTCCATGATTCAGTGAACCGCTGCCCCAGATCATTGCATTTCACAGGAACGGAATCCACCATATGGAGATGGGCAACCCCCACCTGGGCTCTGCTTTAAAATGTCATAGTAGAAATGTGTCCTTAGGAATAAGCTTGTGTGTACTTGGGAGGCCGAGACAGGAGGATTCAAAGTTTGAGGCCAATGTACAGCAACTTAGTGAGACGCTGTTTCAAAATAAAAAGTGCAAAGGACTGGGGGTGTAGCTCAAAGGTAGAATAGAATGCCCCTGGTTCAATCCCTAGTACTGCGAGAGAAAGAAGAAGTGGGAGAAGGAGGAGGAGGAGGAGGAGGAGGAGGAGGAGGAGGAGGAGGAAGGAGGGAAAGGGGATCGGAGGAGGAGGGAAGGGAAAGGGGAGGAAGGGAGGGAGGGAGGGAGGGAGGGAGGAAGGAAAGAAGGAAGGAAGGAAGGAAGGAAGGAGGGAGGGAGGGGAGGGAGATGAACGTTGTAGTCTGGCTCTCAGAGGTGGCGTTGGTACAACCAACGTGGGTGCGTGGCTGGGCGTGTTGCTCAGTGGCAGAGTACTTGTCTAACATGGATACATCGAGGGCGGGAACCTCAGCGTTGGCTCCTAACATCGGAAAAGCTCTGAAAATCACCAGCCATGTAACCGGCAGTCCCTGAGGCTGCTGTTCACACACCTAGGAGCAGGTGTTCCTCGGCGGCAGCCTCTTGTTCCTATCAGCTCAGCCTCCACCCAGAAATCTCAGGAAACTTTTTCACTAAGAAACCCAGATAAGTGATATCAACTCTACTCATTATACAAATACTCCAGACCACAGGGAAGTAAAATATAGGGAAGAAAAATATCCAAAGGGAATAAAACAGACCCAAACTCCAGCCCCTGTGCCCTGGGCAAACCAGACCCTTTCCTCGAGTGTGGCACATGCTTCTTCCGGAGCACGTCCGTGTGCCACTCCAACCCCCCTGGGCCGTGATGGAGAAACTGGAGCCTGTGTCTTTGAGCCCTGGACTCCGGGGAGAACCTTGCTGACAACAGCACACTTACAAGTGCTCAAATCCATGTTCTTAAGCCCTAACTCCAAACTGAACAGGACCCGCAGGAAAGCAAGCCCCTCAGTTTCTACCTCTTCAATCTGTGACTGGAAGGGCAGTAGACATTCTGGCTAAAACATTTTAGCAGAGCAATAAGAATTCCAACACTTACTGACTTCTAAAGAACCCGTGAAGCCAGGCGCGGTGGTGCACACTTGTAATCCCAGCACTTGGGAGACTGAGACAGGAGAATCACAGGTTCGAGACCAGGCTCAGCTACTTAGCGAGACTCTCAGCAACTTAGCGAGACCCTGTTTCAAAATAAAAAAATTTAAAAAGGGGTGGGGGTGTAGCTTGGAGGTAGAATGCCCCTGGGTTCAATCCCCAGTACCAATAGAATAACCCACGAGAATGACTCAAGACACAGGGGTCTTGACAGCCAGGACACGGGTGTGAAAGTGGCGGCATCAGGCATATAGGGGCTTTGGGAGCCTCTTCCTCCCGGCAGGCTTAGGACGTGCTCATCACAAGGCCGGCTCATTCATCAGCACACAGGTGCCGGCCCTGTCATCGCGAGTTCTCAGCCTCTCGACAGCACCTGTCTGGTGATCGGTGCTAATGGGCCAGCTGCTCTCCTGTCCCTGTTGCTGAGCACAGGGGACAGCCTTCCCCAGCCCTACTCCTCCCAGCCAACCCCCAACACACACACACACACACACACACACACACACGCACGCACGCGCACAACTCCAGATGACAAATGAGCAGCCAGTGTCTTCTCTGGGCACTCACGACAGCAGGCACAGATGGAAGGCCACAGAAAGCACCGGTGCCTTTGGCAGGGGAGGGGTGGGCTACTGGGGAGCCGTCCCCATAACAACAGGGAAAGCACTGCGGAAGCTTCTATTTTGGTGCCGCCACTAATTACTGTGAACATTTCATCTGGCCTGTGACCACCGTCCCCAAAGCAGCCTGTTCCTGGCAGCCGGCTTCTGTGCCTCTCTACAAAGTGAGCCAGAGACCACAGTTGTGTTGGGTTGCTTCGTTCTTTTTTAAAACACTGACAGGGTTAAGAATGTTTTGGTTTACATTTTTATTGTAAGAGCTCAGATGCCTCTAGATTCCCTCTAAACAAACACTATATTGGGAAATAAAAAGCAGGCCCAGTAGCATTAACTAATTTAGAGTTTAAACATATGTCTAGAGAGCCAGGCGTGGTGGCACGCGCCTGTAATCCCAGTACTTGTATGGCTGAGACAGGAGGATCACAGGTTCTAGGACAGCCTCAGCAACTTAGCAAGACCCTCAGCAACTTTGACCCTGTTTCAAAATAAAAATAGGGCTGCTCAGAGGTAGAATGTCCCTAGGTCAATCCCCAGTACCCCCCCCCAAAAAAAAACCCATATGGAAAGAGGAGGAAAAGATCGCTGATGATGAGAAATACTTGACAGGTCTCTCCATTGGCCCCGCTGACAGGTAGATCAATATTAGGTTCTTTTTGGAAGGTCGGCCTTCCCTAGTTATATAGTAAACGTTTTCGTCACTAACTCATCCCCGAGAAGCTTAGGTTGACGTGGAGCCAGCTCTCACACTGAGGCAGGGGGGGACAAGTAGGTGTGGCTTGGAGGACAGGAGTGAGACCGAGTTTCAAGGAGAATGACAACTCTATTTTTAACAGTCTATTTATATTAACTGTGTTCCATAAAGGTTTGAGTCAGCCTACCAAAAAAAAAAAAATATATATATATATATATATAGTACTTAAAGGTACTAGAGCACTGGTCTCAGAACAACAATGGGTAAGGGAAAAATAACTGTGGTGAGAATCACATGCCGCACAGTCCTGCGCGCTTGCTGGGGGCGATGCCACACTTCGGGAGATGCATTTCTTCTGGAAGCTGAAGGAAACCAGGTATCTTGTCCCTGATGCTGGAACCTGGTGGGAAGGCATCCAGGCAGCCTTCCAATTAGTCCAGCCTATGTCTAGGACCACTGAGTAGGAACAAAGGGGGGTCATTTAAAAAGCTTATTTATTATCCTAATATGGTTTTCTATTTAAAAGTCAGAAAAATAATTGAAGATAGGAATAAAAGAAAAAGTCCACAAAAACAAAACCAAACAAAAACGCTTCACAGAAACAAAATAACTATTCTCAATCAGGAGGGTGTAATACAAACTTTGATGTATTAAAAGATAAAATTACAACTCTGGTTTTATAGATCTTAATTGGCTTTATTTGTAATTTTAGAATCCAGGCAGTAGCTTGGCCCTAAAATGGTTCTGAATGCCCACCCACCATGTGGGTGGTTGTATTTATAGCCAGAGAAAAGGAAGTGACATACAGAGGTGGGAAGTGAAGAAGGAAGAGACAGCCTGATTGGTTACAGCTCTTGTCTGTCTTAAGTGGTTTGAACTGTTGGCCGCTTGTGATTGGCTGAGACTCGGCTACTTGTTACAGGAGTAGGTTATAGTCTGTTCACCATCAAGTTAAAGTTCACTACCTGCCGAGAAACCTTTAGATCAAATTTCAAACATGTCCAGAAGTGGCTTCAGCCTAACCCTAATTCCATTCAACAGGAGCGTGAGATTCCTCTATCAGTCAAAGGGATGACTAAACAAGAACAGTGATAATTAGACTCCAGGTAGGATGGGGTAGGGAGAAAAAGTAACAACTTTTCCTTGGCCATCACAAGAATCATGTCTGCCACTCATAAGCAAAAGACAGATTAACAAAGTTATTTACAAAGTTTTATATGACAAGGAAGCCTTAAACAATGAAGACCCAAAAACCCAGAGAAAGCTGTGTATTTTTCTAATTTTTTAACTGACACATAAAAACAAAACAAAAATTGTGCATATTTATGGGGGACCTTATGATGTTTTGATACATAGATACATTATGCAATGTTTAAATCATGTTAAACATATCTAACTCCTCAAACATTATTTATGGTAAAAAAACACACACACATTCAAAATCCTTTCTTGTAGCTAAAACTGTGTATATGGATGCTGGAGTCAATGAAGAAGGGACAGTCATGTAGAAATATGATTGGACAATGGGGGTCTGTCCTAATGGTGGTAAACTCAAGGGAACACAGCAAAGCCATTTTTCAGATCTCTCTTGGCCTCTTGGCCACCTCATTTCTTTCTAGTATAGGGCAGGACACATGTCACATGGGGTCTTAATCACCTACTTTCCAGGAAGGCCAGTTGGAGAATTCCGTATGGCCTGCTCTCACACAGAAAGGTGGGGACAGTCAGCGTGGCCTTCTTTCATCCAAGACCCTCCCAATCTTCTTCAATTCGAAGCACTTTGGGATCGCACTTTCTGAGCCCTGACCATGATTTAGTAGACTGAAATCAAAACATCAAACAGAAGCTAAACTTTTCAATACTAGAAAGCCTAGGAATTGTCCCACTAAGGACAGTAGTGGCCCCTGTCCTGTTGTAGGGAAGCTGCCGAGAGAGACCACTCAAAGCTCATGTCCAAATCAAAGAGTCATTTATTCACAGCGGTGGGCTGTCTCCTCAGTAAGAGAGCAGCCCCGACTGGTAAAAGACAGGGCTTATATAACAACCACAAAATTACATCAGCTGTAGGTGATATAGCAAAAAAAAAAAAAAACACAGAATTACATCAGCTGTAGATGATATAGCGGAAAAAACCCACAAAATTATATCAGCTGTAGCAAATAGTTACAGAAGTTAACTTCGGCAGTTACAGCAGTTATCAGTTTCTGGAATCTGGGTTGGTTACAGGGCATCTGATTCTGGGGACTATAGGTCACTTCTGAGGACCCCCCACCTGCCCAGTCATTCAGCTCAAGATAAAATGGAGTCAGTCTGACTATCTCAGTCCTAACAGTCACACGGAATCTCGAGGGACTCCAAATAGCAAAAACCATCTTGCAAAAGCAGAGAAGAGTTTGAGGACTCACACTTCTTGATTTCAAAACTTACTACAAAGGTACACTAATCAATACAGCCGGGACTGGCACACAGACCCAGGGAATAGAATAGAGAGCCCAGAAATAGCTGGGCATGGTGGTGCACACCTGTAATCCCAGCGTCTCAGGATGCTGAGGCAGGAGGATCAAAACTATGAGAATAGCCTGGGCAACTTCGCAAGATCCTGTCCCCAAATAAAGTACAAAAAAGGCTAAAATCATGAAATGGGGAAAGACAGTCTTTGCAACAAGTGGTGCTGGGAAACCTGGATATTAAAAGGAACTAAAAGCCGGGTGTGGTACCACATGCCTGTACTCCTAGTACTTGGGAGGCTGAGACAGGAGGATCACAGGTTCGAGGCCAGCCTCAGCAACTTAGGGAGACCCTCAGCAACTTTGCAAGACCCTGTTTCAAAATAAAAAATAAAATAGGTCTGGGGATGTTACTTGGAGGTAGAATGCCCCTGGGTTCAGCCTCCAGTACCAAAAAAGTAGTAGAATATACTGTGAAAGGTACCTTTCTGGCATGGATTATTTGGGGCCAAGGTCACTGAGAACAAACAGACACAGAAGAAGCTCTAAAAACAAAGCAAAAGTTTTCCTTTTACGGAGGAAATTTTCATTTGCAGAGAAGTCTCTCTCCCCCATACCAGGAAGAGGAAGACTTAATTCCAACCAGTGGAGAAGGCACCGACTTCAGTCTTCATAATCAATCTTATGCAACAATCTTTATTTACCATACTTTTACTGTCTCTTTTCCATAGCTTGTCTCTCCCATGCAGACATCCCAAATTTCTTTTCCTTTTTGAAAGCTAAGCTGATGCTCCAACCTTCCCTTTGGGTTCCTCATCCCTGGGCGCTTCCATGTAGCCATGTGTAGCGCATATGTTAATAGGCGGCTGTTCATTCTTCTCTTGTTAACCAATCTTTGGCCTGTCTCATTTGAAGGTCAGTGTTAGAGAATCTTAGATGGGTAGAAGAAAAGAGTTTTTTCCTCCCCTACAATATCCAAGTTCAAAAGAATGAAGCTGAGCCCTTACCTTACTCCATATATAAAAATTAACAAAAACTAGATTAAAGACCTAAAGGTGAGAACTAAAACTATAAACCATTTTTAAAAATTGAGGAAAAGCCTCATGACATTGGATTTGGAAATGATCTTGTGGACATGACACCAAAAACACAGACAACAGGAGAAAAATAAATAAACTGGACGACATCAAAGTTAGCCTTGTACATCAAAGGACGCTGTCCTAAGAATCAAAAGGCAACCTGCAGAAGGAGCAGAAATGTTTGCGAAAGCGATCACGATCCAGAACGCAAGCTCTCCTTTAACTCAACAACAACAATAAAAGAAGCAACCTGATTACAACATAGGCAAAGGACTTGAGGAGGCACTTGTCCAAAGATACCCAGATGGATATAAGCCAGGAACAGATGTTCACCCCCACTGGTCACTAGAGAATGCAAGTCAAGACTACTTGGAGATAGCCAGTTCATACCCACTAAGGTGGCTATTAAAAAAAAAAAAACAGAAAATAAGTCTCGGCCAGGATCTGCAGAAATTGAAATCGAAGTGCATGACTGGTGGGGATGTAAACTGGGACAGCAGCTGTGGGAAGCAGTTTGGTGGTTATTCAAAAACCTGAATTTAGAATTTCCCTATGACCTAGCAAATCCACTCTTGGACATAAGCCCAAAAGAACTGAAAAGAGAGATGCAAATAGATACATACCCCCCAGCGTTCGCTACAGCGTTCTCCACTGTATACCACCCACCACTAGGACCTCTACACAACTTAAATTTTATTTAAAGCCGGGCGTGGTGGCGCACGCTTGTAATCCCAGTACTTTGGGAGGTGGAGACCAGAGGATCCGGGTTCGCAGCCAGCCTCAGCTCCCTCGCTCTCTCTCCCTCTCTCTCTCTCTCTCTCTCCTTAGTGAGGCCCTCCGCAACTTCGTGAGACCCGGTTTCAAAATAAAGTATAAAAAATAGGGCCGGGGGTGTAGCACGGAGGTAGAATGCCCCTGGGTTCAATCCCCGGTACCGCAAAAAAATTTTTTTATTTAAAATGGGGGAGACTAGGAAATCAGCTTTTAAATAGCAAAGGGAAAGAAAACTCCCGAAAAGGTGAAACCTAGTTTTAAATTCACAGTGCAGGGTCTTGAGTCCATTGAGATGCCCCCAGAATGTTCTATGGCTTGATACGAGGGCTTCTTTCCAAGCCCTGCTCAGAATCACCTCCTTCAAGAAGCCACCCTCTCTTAGCCTGCCTACTCTACCCTGGTGTACAACCGTGTATTTATCACTGGGGCGGGAAGAGTGTGGTCTTCAGAGAGGACTAAGCACAAGCTAGACTCCAGTACCTATTCTACCATGAGCTATTCCTTTGGGCAAGTTCCTTAGCCTTCCCGAGTTCTCTCATTTGGAAAGCAGAATAATCATTCCTCCCTCTTAGAATTATGTTTATCTCTGAGCACAAAGAACTCAATAAATACATGCTAGCCGGTCAATGTGGCCCATGCCTGTAAGCCCAGTACTTGAGAGGCTGAGACAGGAGGATTGCATGTTCGACACCAGCCTCAGCAATTTACCAAGACCTTCAGCAACCTAGCAAACCCTGTTTCAAAATAAAAAATAAAAAGGGCTAAGGGTGTAGCTCTGAGGTAGAATGCCCCTGGGTTCAATCCCCGGCACCACAAAATAAATAAATACATAAATAAATAGGCAAACAAATAAATAAATGCTACTAAAATGGCTGTGGTGACCATGTCTCCTTTCCACTAGTAGTAAGCTGAATCCTCCCTGGAGGGAATGTACCACGGCATCTCCCCCCTAAATTCCTTCACTAAGGGTACATAGCTCCTGCCCCATACTAGAGACCAGCAAATGAATGAATGAGTGAATGAATGAATGAATGAATGTTGAATCTACTTAGTGTCCCGGCCCTCCTAGAGCAGGGACGGCCACAGACAGAGCCAATCAATGACCGCTCCAGATGGATTCTCAGGACCTTGGGCGCTGAAACCTCCCCAGCTGCCCTTGAACCGAAGGCTCCTGCGGACATAGTCATCGCTCCCGTGACCTTCCAGAATGTCTGAAATGTGATGTTCCCAGCGGGCGGCTCATCCCTACATACTGGAAAATATCAAAATAATAATGTGCTACTGCCACTGCGACTGCGCTTTCTCTGTCAGTTTGGTAGTGATAAGACACGGGTTCACGACTGGGGATGGGGTGGATGATCCCGTGCCCTGGGGGACATTTCACAGTCTCTGAGACATTTGGGGTTGTTGTGACTTGTGGGGGAGGGGTGGTAGCACTGTGAGCAGTGAGTGCGTAGAGATCAGTGTGCAGGCCTGTCCCACACAGCGAAGAAATGACTTGAATGAATTGAGAAACCCTGGCTTCTCTGTACCATCATCAGAGAAACCTCCTTAACTGGTTATTTAGAGTGGACTTTCTCAAGTTTTCATGGGTGTGCACACACACGCATGTCTGTGTGTGTGGTACTGGGGAATAAACCCAGGGGTGTTCTACCTCCAAGCTACACATCCAGCCCTGTTTTCTTTAATTTTAAACAGGGTCTCAGTGAGTTGCTGAGGCTGCCCTCAAACCTGTGATCCTCCTGTCTCAGCCTCCCAAGTACTGACTGGGATTACAGGTGTGTGCCACTACTCCGGTCTGACTTTCTCAAGTTTTAATGTGCACAGGGTCATCTGGGATCTTGTTAAGATGCAAACTCGGATTCCATAGTTGTGGGGTGGAGTTTGAGTCTCCGCCTTTCTAACAAGCGCCCAGGCGAGGCAAGACAATACTGACAGTTTATGGACACTCTTGGAGCAGCAAGGTTTAAAGAGAAGATGTTTATTTATCGTGAGGCAAAGAAACCAAGAGCACAAGCACCACAAAGAGGTGTGGTTACAGATCTTGCCAGCCTCTCGAGCTGAGAAAGAAGCCTTTGAAATTCTGCAAACACCAGAAGCATGAGAATGCGCAGGACACGCTAGCAGACCAGGATGCCCGGCTTCCGATCAAGATGGACACCAGCGAGGGGGGTGAAGGGAGGGAAAGCTTAAGGGGACAGGACTTCAGAACGAAGAGGGGGGAGGGAAGACGCAGTGCTCCGAAAGGGAGGTGCAGGCAGACTCACTCCTCTTTGAAGAGGGTGGGAATGTGGGACTAGAGCAGAAAGAGGGTGTGGCCTTGGGGCAATAACTTGACCTCAAGAAACAAACATGGACTTCTTTTGGGGACCTACGGACACTGGAGCAGGCAATGTTCAGACCCAGTAGCAGGAATCCCACTCCCCGTCATCCAGGGCATAACTGGAGGCCCACAGGTGCCCAAGAGTTTCTACCAGCCAACCAGGACCCAGCTACAGAAAGGGAGGATGATTCTGCCTAAAACCCCTTTCTCCCCGCAACTTTCCTCAACCTGGAAGTGGCCTTTAGGAAGCAAGGAGGAAGCTGCCTCCTACCCTGTGTTAAAAGAGAAAATTGTATGCAGGCTGAGACAGGAGGACTTCAGGTTCGAGGACAGCCTCGGCAGCTTAGAAAGACCCTCAGCAACTTAGTAAGACACTGTTTCAAAAATTCAAAAATAAAATAGGGCTGGGGGTGTAGCTCAGAGGTAGACGGCTACTGGGTTCAATCCCCAGTACCAAAAAGAGATAGATAGATAGATAGATAGATAGATAGATAGATAGATGATAGATAGATGATAGAGAGAATTATGCAAAATCTAATTTTGCAGATTTTAGTTTTATATATGATTCTAGAATCAGGCAGCACTCAGGACAAAAAACAGTTCACAACGCTTCACACACCACCATCACCACCCCCAAAACTTGGACAGGTTATATTTATACCGAGCGAAAAGGAAGTGACAAACGGAAGTGGGAGAGAGAGACAGCCTGATTGGTTACTGCTCATGTCTGTTTTATTTGAACAGGGTTTGAACAGTTGGTAGCTTCTGATTGGCTGAAACTCAGCTACTTGCTACAAGAGTACTAGAGGCAGCTTTAGGCCAAATCTAATTCAGTTTAACAATCCCTGCCCCTATCAATGTGGGCATTGATGTCACTCTGTCACCATTATACATGGGCTTATTTGGTCTCACAGTGAGTTTTGTAAGGCAGGAAAGGGGAATAGACACATAAGGGGGGGGGCAAAAACTAGAAATCCTGAGGGGTGAGAATGTGGCTCCGTGGTAGAGCACTTGCTTGGTGCATGGGGGGCCCTGGCTTCGATCCCCAGCATTGCAAAAACAAACAAAAACTAGTCTGCTTCAGGTTACTTTAGGTTATTTTTTTTAATAAGGGTTAAAGCAGAGCTGACTTCCTTATGCTACTTACTTAGTAGACTGGGATCTCCTGTTTTCAGGAAAAAATCTGATCTGTTTTGGCATCTCTCTGTTCCCTTAAAGTTTCGGTGTGGTCATGTAGCATTTAGCATGAGTGTTCCCTCTTGGTTTGTTCGGGTCAGTTGGGTCTAGCAAGTGCTTGGTCCAAAACAATGGCCTCCCATCATTTTTGTTTAACACGCAGTGTCCCGGCAGCCACTGGCGTGAGCCTGAGCCAGGCTGAGAAGCTCTGAGATGGTGTGGGTGGGATCGTATTCTCCACCCAACACATCAGAGGTCAAATCAGAAGCTCCACACTGAAGCTGGACGCAAACCAGAGAAGCCGTCCCCGTGCACCGTGTTTTATTTTGGAGGAACAGTGTGCAATCTTTGTCTACTCCATATTATTTGTTTTCTTTTTTAAGGAATGCAGCTTTCAAGTAAAAACTAACTTGAACTTGGCTAACAATAACTTGAACCTGTCAAGTAAGGAAACTGTATTATTTTAATGCATAGCTAAAAATGATTTATAGTTTGCACAAGTACTCGTGGGTAAAAGAATATTTCTATGATGTATGAAAATAACCTCCCATCTTATAGAGACATCTTGTTGCACAGTCACTCCACTATTGGCTTACGCAGTCCCTTTTCCCACACATAGTTCGAATATAAACTTTACCTTGTTCTCATGGATCACAAGATACACCAGATTAGTGAGATACAAGTTGATGCATTTTTTTTTTTTTTTTGCAGTACTGGGGATTGAACCCAGGGGCGTTCTACTCCGAGCTACACCGGCCCTATTTTTTTATACTTTATTTTGAAACCGGGTCTCACTAAGTTGCAGAGGGCCTCACTAAGTAGCTGAGGCTGGCTGCGAACCCGGATTCTCCAATCTCTGCCTCCCAAGTACTGGGATTACAAGCGTGTGCCACCACGCCCAGCTCAAGTTGATACATTTTTGCCATATTGCTATCTGTGTTGGATTGGTGATAGAGACCAGTGCAGGGGCAATGGAATTTTCCTTCACCCTCTGAGGATTCAGTCATTTCAATCTCTGCAATAAGCTGACAGGAGACAAATCAACCAGAGAAATTTATTATGTGCACATACACAGGAGCCTCACAAATATGAGATTTGAAGAAAGGCCAGATGATTGAGGTTTCTACAGCATCCGACACTGCAAAAAGCAATAGAAGCTCAGGGTTTCTGGGAGGGGATGGCAACAGTCATGCAGGGATGAGAGGAGGAAATGCCTGGTGAGCAGAGGCTGTTTTTTTATGCAGATAGAGTCTCTCAGGTCATTGGCAGTGTGGTAGTCAGCTTTCCATTACTATAACAAATACCCAAGACAACAAATTTATAAAGAGAAAAGGTTTATTTGAGCCCATAGTTTTGGAGGTTCTGGTCCATGATCAGTTGGCCCCATGGCTTTGGGTGAGTCAGCACATCACGGCAGAAGCACATGGTGGAGCAAAACTGTCCATTTCCTGGTCAGAAAGCAAATGAGAGAGAAGAGCGCCTATAAGGGCATGCCCCCAATAACCTAAAGATCTCTCACTAAGCCCCGCCTCTTAAAGAACCTACCACTACCCAGTAGCTCTACCTTAGGAACCAAGCATTTGACGCATGGGCCTTTGAGGGTCATTCAAGATTCAAACCCTAGCGCTGCATGAAAGTCTCTAGAAAGGCAGGCACTGGCTTTTCATCTCCTTTACTATGATGCTGGTTGATCTCTGGTTGAGGGGTTCCAGGGAAGGGTTCTTGTTGGTGGTGGTTTCTTTGGTACTGGGGATTGAACCCAGGGACATTCTACCTCTGAGCTTCATCTCAGCCCTTTTTCTTTTCTTTTTAATTTTAAAACAGGGTCTCACTAAGTTGCTGAGGCTGGCCTTGAACCTACAATCCTCCTGTCTCAGCCTCCCAAGTACCAGGATTACAGGTGTGCCCCACTGAGCCCAGCAGGGAGGGGGTTCTTGTCAATTGCATTCTACTGCAGGAACCGCTTGCCAAAGCTCCACACTTTGCCAGACTACTTTCTGAGCCCCAGCACCAGCCCTTTTCAACCTGAGCTCTTGAATTAAGGAGACTGGGTCTAAATTAGTGAAATTATGTCTTTTTTTTTTTTTTGGTAACAGCCTGGTCACTCAGCCTGAGCAGGCTGGCAGGCCTGGTGCATCCCATCGGGGCGTTGGGGATTAGAACAGGACATTCCAGGCCAGGCGTGGTGGCGCACGCTTGTAATCCCAGTACTTCAGGAGGCGGAGACCGGAGGATCAGGGTTCACGGCCAGCCTCAGCTCTCTCTCTCTCTCTCTCTGTCTCTCTCTCTCTCCTTAGCGAGGCCCTCCGCAACTTCGTGAGACCCGGTTTCAAAATAAAGTATAAAAAAAAAATAGGGCCGGGGGCGTAGCGCGGAGGTAGAACACCCCTGCGTTCAATCCCCGGTACCGCAAAAAAAAAAAAAAAAAAAAAAAAAGAACAGGACATTCCACAATATGGTACCTGAGATGCTGAGTGTTGTAAGCTGAAGGAAATTGGGAAATCCCAGAAACAAGAAGGTCACTCCCTGGCCTTCCCTGCCATACACTCCCCTGAAGCAGGTCATAAAAGAATTCTTCGACCTATCTTCCCTGGATGTACGTCTTAAGACCCTCATTCCAGAGGGGTTCTGCGCTGTGCTGGGAGGCCCAGAAGAGTCTAAACAAACGGGCCTTGCTAAGTTCCTGCAGTTGATTACTTACTAGATCAGACCCTGTCATTCTCTAATCATGCTTCTGCTCCTTGTCCATGAAAGCACACCGCTTCCGCCAGGTCTTATGTCAGGTAAAACTTGCATTACAGCATGTGCTACGGTTTCCTCTTGTTTGTCTCTTGTTATAGGAATCTCAGCCGTGAACTTTGTGATAGGTGAGAGAAAGATGCTTTTTCTCCTCTACAGGAATTTATCCTGGAAAAATTCACTTTCCTCAATCAGGCTTTGGGAATCTCTGATGGTCGACATGGTCGACAGACAGCAAGTGGCTGTTTCTATATTGCTTTTCAGTTTACTCAGTTGTCAGAGTTTAAACTCGGGAGCTTACCCCTAAATATCTGGATTTCCAGCTTCTCTGGAAGACTGGGAAGACATGGCCAATGTGGGGTCAGCATTCCTGATGTCTTTTCATAACAGTGGGACCATGTTATTAACTTCGACGCAACTCCTTGTTTTCGTCTCTTCTCAATCTCCTTATTAGTACAGCCGCTGTGGAGCTCAGTGTGGAGGTTCCTTAAAAGACTGGGAATGGAGCCACCAGACGACCCAGCTATACCACTCCTGGGAATCTTCCAAAGGAATTGAAGTCAGAATACTATAGGAATACATGCATATCTTTGTTTAGAGCAGCACGATTCACAGTAGCCAAACTAGGTGTTCATCAACAGATGAATGCATTACAAAATTATGGTATATATACACACATGGAATTTTACTCAGCCATAAAGAAGAACACAATTATGTCATTTGCAGGACAATAGATGGAACTTGAGAATATTATGTTAAGTGAGATCAGCTAGTCTCAGAAAGGGAAAGGTCATATGTTTTCACTCATCTGTGAAGCTAGAGAGAAACTGGGAAACAAAGAGGACTTCAGATAAAAGAGGGGAGACATGAGTAGAATAGTGGAAGGGGATGGGGAAGGGAGGTGGGGAGATGAAAGGGGAGACCTGGTGATGGAAATAGTTCAAATAATCCCGTGTTCATCTATGAAGTTATCCATATCAATGTTAATATTATGGATGGGGAGAAGGAGGGAGGAGGGTGGAACCCGGAGGGACACGCACCCAGTGTTGTGTGCGTGCCTGTGTCAATCACTCTGAACCTCGCTATGATCTATAATTACAATGCACCAATACTTTTTTTAATTTTTTTTTTTTTTGCGGTACCGGGGATTGAACCCAGGGGCGTTCTACCTCCGCGCTACACCCCCGGCCCTATTTTTTTATACTTAATTTTGAAATTGGGTCTCACGAAGTTGCAGAGGGCCTCACTAGGTAGAGAGAGAGAGACAGGGAGAGAGAGAGAGAGAGAGAGAGAGAGCGAGCGAGCTGAGACTGGCCGCGAACCCGGATCCTCCGGTCTCCGCCTCCCAAAGTACTGGGATTACAAGCATGCGCCACCACGCCCGGCTACTTTTTTTTTAAAGAGCAGCGTAAGGGGCTCTCAGCCGTCGGCTCATAGATTCCAGGACAGAACGTTCTCATCTGAGTCACAGCACAGTCCCTGCTCTGGGCGAGCGGTTAAGTAAGGTGGACGTTACCACACAGAAGTCCCAGCTGATCCTTAGCAAGCCGTGCAAACTTAGACAAGCCTCTTAACATTCCGGGGTCCCTTTCCTGTATATATTCACATCTCACTTGTGTGAAAGACTGAACATACAATCGGACAACAGCCAGGTCATATTTAAAAACAAAATTCTAACCCAGACTCCAGTAACCAGTCCAGGAAACCAACTCATCATCTACAGCAACCAGCCCAGGAAGGCAAACATGCTATCTATAAGTCAGACCACTGTCTCTAGCAAACAATCCAGGAAGCTGAACCATAACCCCTGCGACAATTGGCCCAAATGTCCAAGACTTGAGTAATAACTGACAGCTCTCCTGATTTTTGTCCCTCCTTCCACCTTAGGACCAATCAGAAAATGCCAAGGATGCCCCCTCCAACCAATCACATAGGGTACTCTGCTTCTAGCCATCCTGGCTTCTCTTTCCCATGGTAGCACCTCCAGCCAGGGCTCACCTGAAGCCTCTCCATTTTTCCACCTCTGCCTGCCTTCAAGTCTCCACTGAAATGCAAGGGCTGGGAACCGACTCTCTTGCCAGCTCTGGTTAAATAGCCTTTGCTTGCTCTCTTTTGGGTGGTCTTCATTTCTTTCTAAGGAGAAAGGGGTAGACCAGATGATCCATCTGTGCTCCCAATGTTTTTGAATTCTATAAGAATTTACATTTATTCAACAATATATTTTTTGGCACTGAGGATTGAACCCAGGGGCATTCTACCTCTGAGCTACACCTCCAGCCCTTTTTATTTTTTTAGATTTGAAACATGGTCTTGCTAAGTTGCTGAGGATCTCACTAAGTTGCTGAGGCTAGCTTCAAACCTGCGATCCTCCTGTCTTAGCCTCCTAAGTACCAGGATTACAGGTGTGCACGACCACACCCAGCTTATTCAACAAATATTTACTAAGCAACTAATGACAATCACCCTAGATGCTAGATGCTGGAGCTCTCTCTAGTGAGTTCCCAACCTCGTAAGGGAGGATGTCACAAATCAAATAATTACAGAAACAAATATGAAAGCATAGCTATACCAAGAAGCTATGTACCATGCGACGAGAGCAGGAAGTAGCTGGCCTTGTCAAGGAGGCCAGAGGACCTTCTCTGAGAAAGCGGCACTAACAGGAAGATTTGGAGAGCGATGAGAATTTACCAAGTGAAGCAGAGGCAAGAGAGGTCAGGTCCAGGCCAAGGTCGGGGTGGGAGGAAGCACAGAGACTGAGCGCCTGGCAGAAGGTGAGCCCAGATGGCTCCCACAGAGCAGGGAGAACTGTGCCCGACGAGTCTGAGAGAGCAAGGGGCCAGGTCACAGTCTCATGTGCAGGAATTTGATCCATCGGAAACTATCGACAGCAGCAAGACAGTGCCGATGCTTTTTGAATGCTAATTTTGTATGAGCACACTTCAGAAGGCTTTAGAAGTAAGTCATAATGAAAGTAACATTTGTTATTTATTAGAAGCCAAAAAACTAGTAAGAGGTGGAAGAAAGTGGACAGATAGGCGTGAAATTTAGGAGGTACAAGTCGGGTGTAGTGGCACATGTCTGAAATCTCAGTACTTGGGAGGCCAAGACAGGAAGATCGCTGGTTCAAGGCCAGTCTCAGCAACTTAGCGAGACCCTGTTTCAAAATTTTTTAAAATAAAAATAAAAAGTGTTGGGGTGTAGCTCAAGAGTAGAATACCCCTGGGTTCAGTCTCCAGTACAAAAAGAAAACAAGAAAGAAAATAAACAAATTTAGGAGGTACAAATCAGAGGACTTGACAACCAATAGGGTGCAGCAGGTAAGAAGGGGAGATTTCAAAGATGACTGAGATTTTCGACTTTTGAAGTGGTAGATTATACTTTTCACTGGCATAATGAACAGACAAAACTCTTGAATCAGAAAAGCTTGAGGCACCCAAAGGAGATATCAAGAAGCAAGCTGGTTGTTGTAGACAGAATGACCCCCCCCCAAAAGACATTCACACTTGAACTCCTGGATCCTGTGAGGCCTTACTGTTACTGAACACAGGTTTGAAAGCTCATCCCATGAAAACCAAGGTCAGAGAGACCAATGTTGGGGAGAAAAACAGGATTTATGCAGTGGCCAAAGAACAGAGAGGAGGGAGCTGTGCTCATGAGTCGGCTTCTCAACTGCAGGGGCTTGAGGGGTTACAAATACGGTATAGGAACAAGGAGGGAGAGAGATAGGCTGATGAAGGGGAGGAATAGTCATGTCTTTTCTAGGAGGAGACGGAGATCTTCCAGGAACTCGGTGCCACCTCTTTCCCCTCCTTTCATGGTCTGCCGTTTCTGATCATGGAGGCTGGTCATTGTCTTTAGCCTTGAAATGTGTGGGGTGGGAGAGGAAGAGCCATTAGGTGAGTCTAGGTCAAGTTAACCCTATATTATAGTTTTGGACAAAACATTTCTCAAATGTTCAACAGGTCCATGTGCAGAACTGAGTAGCATCCGGCCCAAAGGTTAAGACAATGAAGGAGACATAGGTAGTATGCAACGGAGGTGCCAAGCCATTTCACCCATTCCAGTCACCCAGGGGACATCTGCAGGGCCAAGGGAAGAGTCAATGTTTTCAGTTAAAGTGGCCTTTATGCCAGGCATGGTAGGGCACACCTATAATCCCAGTATTCGGGAGGCTGAGACAGGAAGATCTCAGGTTCGAGGCTAGCCTCAGCAACTTAGCAAGACCCTCAGCAACTTAGTAAGACCCTGTTTCAAAATAAAAAAGGCTGGGGGTATAGTTCAGAGGTAGAATGCTCCTGGTTCAATCCCCAATACAGAAAGAAAGAAAAAGAAAGAAAGAAAGAAAGAAAGAAAGAAAGAAAGAAAGAAAGAAAAAAAGAGAAAGAAAGGGAGGGAAGGAGGGAGAGAGGGAGGGAGGGAGGGAGGAAGGAAGAAAGGAAGGAAGGAAGGAAGGAAGGAAGGAAGGAAGGAAGGGGAAGAAGGGGAAGGAAGGAAGGAAGGAAGGAAGGAAGGAAGGAAGGAAGGAAGGAAGGGAGGAAAGATCTCAGGTCCCTGAAAAGTAAGCTAGGCAAACATTATCATCATAACTCACACTTCAGAGGCGTCATCTTCAGCAAAGCTAACAACAGATTAATAACATATCGCCCAGCTGTATGACCTCCAAAACTAGTGATTTTTAAGTCAAACGAGAGCAAGTGAAGCTAAAGGGTTTATTTGCGTTTCCCCCCATGACATCGCCTTACACGGGCTTCGCAGATGTGATTAAGGTTAGGAGCTTTAAAGGATATTCCTGGATTATCCAAGTGGGTGCTGTACGATCTTTTATGACCTTAAAAGCAGAGAGCTGTTCTCAAATATGCCACCAAAGCACAAGCCACCAAAGAAAAGATAACTTAAGTGGACTTAATCACAGTCTAAAATTTTTGTGCATCCCAAGACTCTATTATGAAAGTGAAGCAGCACTCCATAATGTGGGAGAAAATATCTGCAAATCATATATCTGACATGTAACCCAATCAAAAATGCGAAATTGAACTCAATAGACAGTTCTCAAAAGAAGAAATACGAATGGACGATAGATATTTGAAAAAGTGTTTGGCATCATTGGCAGGCAGGGAAATGCAAATCAGAACTATACCGAGATTCCATCGACTCCAGTTAAATGGCAGTCACCAAGAATGCAAACAATAATAAATGCTGGCGGGGATGTGGGGAAATAGGAACTCTTTTTTTTTTTTTTTTTGGCAGTACCAGGGATTGAACGCAGGGGCGTTCTACCTCCGCGCTACGCCCCCAGCCCTATTTTTTTATCCTTTATTTTGAAACTGGGTCTCACGAAGTTGCGGAGGGCCTCACTAAGGAGAGAGAGACAGAGAGACAGACAGGGAGAGAGGGAGGGAGAGAGCTGAGGCTGGCCGTGAACCCAGATCCTCCGGTCTCCGCCTCCCAAAGTACTGGGATTACAAGCGTGCGCCACCACGCCCGGCGAAATAGGAACTCTTATACACTGTTGGTGGGATTGCAAACTAGTACAGCCCCTGTGGAGATCAGTGTGGAGGTTCCTCAAAATACTGGGAATGGAACCATCATAGGACCCAGCTGTTCCACTCCTGGGTATCTTCCCAAAGGAATTGAAGTCAAAATATTATAGTGATACATGCATACCCATGTTTGTAGCATCACAATTCACAATAGCCAAATTATGGAACTAGTCTAGGTGTCCATCAACAGATGGATTACAAAACTGTGGTATATACACACAATGGGATTCTACTCAGCCATAAAGAAGAATACAATTATGCCATTTGCAGGAAAATGGATGGAACTAGAGAATATTATGCTGAGATTAGCCAGTCTCAGAAATTGAAGAGTCATATGTTTTCTCTCATATGTGGAAGCTAGAGAGAAATTGGAAAACAAAAGGGACTTCAGTTAAAGGAAGAGAGAGACCAGTAAAATAGTGGAAGGGGATTAAGGGAGGAAGGTGGGGGATGGGGGAGACTTGATGAAGGAAATAGTTAAAATGCTATGTACGCTAGGTGTGGTGGCGCACACTTGTAATCCCAGTACTTGGGAGGCTGAGACCAGAGGATCCGGGTTCACGGCCAGCCTCAGCTACTTAGTGAGGCCCTCCACAACTTAGTGAGACCCTGTTTCAAAATAAAGAATAAAAAATAAGACTGGGGGTAGAGCTTGGAGGTAGAATGCCCCTGGGTTCAATCCCTAGTACCACACACAAAAAAACAAAACAGGGCTTGAGTGGACATTTTCCAAAGAAGATAGTGAGCACTTGAAAAGATGTTCAATGTTATTAGTCATTAATGAAATGCAAATTAATCCCTCAGTGGGATATCACTTCATTACCACAATGAGATGCCACTGGAATGGCTAAAATATAAATTTATAAGTACAAAGAAATATCAGGTGCTGGTGAGGATCGGGAGATAGTGGAACCACCATATGTTTCTGGTTAGAATGAAAAATGGTGCACCTGCTCTGGAAAACAGATCCTTAAGGAGTCAAACATGGAGATACCACATGACCCAGAAACTTCATCCTAAGTATGAGTCAGCTTTCCATTTCTGGGACAAAACTGAGAAAAGCAACTCAGAGGTGGAAAAATTTATTTTGGCTCATGGTTTCAGAGGTTCAGTCCACGGTCAGCTGGATCCATTGTTTCTAGGCCTAGAATGAGGCAGAAGCTCATGGTGGAAGGGTGTGGCAGAGGAAGCCAGGAAGCTGAGAGAGAGGAAGGGAAGAGCTCGGGACAAGATAGACCCTTCCAGGGCACATCCCCAGTGACCTACTTCCTCCAACCAGGCCTCCCCTTCTGCAAGTTTCCACTACCTCCCGATAATGCTATCCAACTATTAACCTACCAATGGAATGATCCGCTGATGAAGTCCAAGCCCTCAGGATCCAATGACTTCCCCAAAGCCCTCTCTCTGAACACTGCTGCGCCGGGGACCAAGCCTTCAACACAGAGCCTTCGGGAGGCATTCTAGTCCAAGCCATAACACTAAGTATACACGCAAAAGAATCGAAAAATAGAGGTTCACACAAAGTTCTGTGCATGAATGTTCGTATCAGCGTTATTCACAGCGGCAACAGGTATAAGCTCCCCCAATGTCCATCAACTAATGAGTAAATAAACAAAATATGATTATGTAGCCATAAAAGGAAATGACGTGCTGGTACATAACACAATAAGGATGAGCCTTGAAAACATTACGCTGAGTGAAAAAAGCCAGACACCAAAGATCTCATACCATATGATTCCACTTGCATGAAACACCCAAAATAGGCAAATCCATAGAGATCGAAAATAGGTTAGTGGTTGCCAGGGAACGGGGAGAGGGAAGAAGAGAAAGTGACTTCTAACGAGTAGTCCGTACCCTTTCAGGGTGATAGGAATGTTCTGGAGTTACATAGCAGCGACATTTGCACAATATTGTGAATATTATGGTTTAGATTTTAAATGTCCTCCAAAGCTCATCTATTAAGCCATGCAGCCATATTCAGAGGAGGGATGTGGCTACCGGGGAGGGATTCCTGGGCATAGCCAGGGACAGTGTTTTCCTGGGCCTGACCAGCTGCAGCTTCCCCTCTTTCTCCTTGCCACCTTGAGCTAACTCAAGCTCTCACCCTCTCTCTCTGCTCCCCACCACGATGCCCTGGGGACCTGCAGCCCCCGCTCCTGCTTGGAAGCCATCCTAACATGGACTGAAATCTCCAGCACTGTGAGCAAATCAACTTCTTCCTATAAGTTTTGCATTTCAGGTATTTGGGTCAGTGGGGGGAATGTTAGTGAATATACTAAAAACCACTGGATTGTACACCAAAATGGTGAAATTTATGTGATGTGAATTTTTTCCTTAGTAATAAAACTGCAAAAAAAAAAAAGGAATAGAAAGAAAAGCAGAGAACCTTCTCTACTTACAATCAGAAAATGAATGAAGCTGAAGGAGAAACTAGCGACTGGACACACCATTGCAAGTTCAGGGCTCAGGTGACATGAGGTAGAATGTAAGTGACCATATGGAATGGAGAGAGGCTCCCCTGTGGTGGCCAGTGAGGAGAGGGACCTCAGTCCTACAGCCACCAGGAACCGAATTCTACCAACAATCTGCATGAGCTTGAAAACAGACTCATTCCCCGAGCCTTCAGAGGCCCTGCTGACACCTTGAGTCCAGCCTCCTGAGACTAAGCAGGGAACTCAGTTGAGCCACGCTGACCTGTTCTTCCAACAGAACCGCGAGAATAAATGGAGACTGCTGGGCGCAGTGGCTCATGCCTGGAATCCCAGTGATGTGGGAGGTTGAGGCAGGAGGATTACAAGTTTGAGGCCAGCCTTGCAATTTAGCGAGACCCTGTCTTAAGATAAAAATAAGCTGGGTGTGGTGGCGCACACTGGTAATCCCAGTACTTGGGAGGCTGAGACAGGAGGATTGCAGGTTCATGGCCAACCTCAGCTACTTAGTGAGGCTCTCTGCAACTTAGTGAGACCCTGTTTCAAAATAAAGAATAAAAAATAGGGCTGGGGGTGGAGCTCAGAGGTAGAATGCTCCTGGGTTCAATCCCCAGTACTGCAAAAAAAAAAAAGAGATAAAAATAAACAAAGCGGCTGGGAATATAGCTCAGTGATAGAATGCCCTGGGTTCAATTCCTAGTATTGCTAAATAAATAAATAATAGGAATTGTTGTAAGCCACTACATTTGTGCAACTTTGTGATGTCAGCATTAGAAAACAAATACGTCCTATCCAGAAAGGCGATTTGCTGGACGTATCATGTACATCATTTTATATCGGAGCTGACTGCAGCCATGCATGTGGATAAAAGTGCCAAGGGACGGGAGGAGGAGGATGCAGGAGCCCAGGCCTGAGCCGCCCACATGGAAGGATTGCTTCATTTCGTGGGTTTCAGGGGAGAGAGGAGGAGGAGCCACGAGTCCCAGAGAAGATGAGAATAGTGTTCTAGTCAGCGTTCTCAGTCCCAGACAACAGAATCCACTCTAGCTAATCTAAATACAAGAGAGTTATTAAAAGCCATTACCAATTTATAGAACTGTTAGGAAAGGCAAGGAAACAGACACCAGGCTCAGCTCCCAGCGACTACTCCCAAAGGAGCTGCCGCCTCTGGTACCGGTGAGCTGCTGGCTCGGACCTCCTGCCTCTGCCACCACGCATCACAGCAAACAGCCGCCCGCCCACCCGGCTGCTGGTCTCTCTGAAGTCCCTCCTCTTTCCAATTTTCTCTCTAGCTCCCATATTTGAGGAAAAACATACAGCCCTTGACTTTCTGAGCCTGGCTAATCTCACTTAGCAGAATATTCTTTAGTTCCATCCATTTTCCTGCAAATGCCATCATTTTGCGCTTCTTTGTGGCTGAGTAAAATTCCATTAATACCCCAATAAAAGTATAAAATAAAATAAAACAGATGCCTCTGGTCCTGCCGCTCTGCCCAGTGTCTCAGTTTCAAATGACAGTCCTGGAGAGGGCTCTGGCGGCTGAAATCGAAATCTCATTTGGAAACAGCGGCAAGGGAATATGGAAAATGTTGTTTCTAGCATTCTCCCCCCTGCCAAGAAGGTACGTGAAGAGGGGAATCGAATGAACGTGGACCGAGCCAACCCCAGCATCTTCCCCAGGCCCCAGGACCGCGGGTGTCACAGGAGGGAGCGCCGGGTCAGCGGTGTCGGATGACGCTGAGGGCCAGCACAGTGACCACGGACAAGCGCCTCTGGACAATGCTGAACCCACGCATCCACAGAATCAGAGAACTTGAAGAGGGAGTGCAGACCAGAAGCGGGGCCAGCGAGTATAATCAAGTATTTGAGAACTTTGGCTGGAGAGAGATGGAAGGCAGGCCAGCAGCGGCTCTGAGGGGTGGGCAGGTGCAGAGGACAGCTGAGAGTCATTGTCCTTTCTTTTCTTTTGACTTAGATTGGTCTGGCTCACAGATACCCAAAAACAAATGAGAAAGCCCTTCAAGAGAAAAGGGTTGAATATAAAAGAATAAAATAGGTGGTTAACAGTCAGGCACGGTGATGCACACCTGTAATCCCAGTACTCGAGAAGCTGAGACAGGAGGATCACAGGTTCAAGGACCACCTCAGCAACTTACATAGACCCTCAGTAATCTAGTGAGACCCTGTCTCAAAAATAAAATAGGGCTGGGGTGTAACTCAGAAGTAGAGCACCCCTGGATTCAATAACCAGTGCCACGGAAGGTAGGAAGGAAGGAAGGAAGGAGGGAGGGAAGGAAGGAAGGAGAAAGGAAGGAAGGAAGGAGGGAAGGAGGGAGGAAGGGAGGGAGGGAGGGAGGGAGGGAGGAAGGAAGGAAGGAAGGAAGGAAGGAAGGAAGGAAGGAAGGGTAATTCCCAGGGGGAAGGAAAGAGGGTGGTCCACAGTGTGAGTGAGGTTTCTGAGAAGGCAGCAGGGGTGGGGACAGAAGGCGGAGAGAGTGGAGCCCGCTTTGGAGGAAGGCAGGTTCTTCCTAGAGGAAGGTCAGAATGCAGAAGGTCGAGGCGGGCTCGCAGATGCAGTAGGAGAAAGACAGGACGCATCCATCTGGTGGCTTCTATTTTCTCTGTAAAGTGGGAAGCTCAGTCATCTGCTAACAGCGGGCAGGAGGAGGAGGAGGTATCTGAAATGGAGGAGAGGTGATGCTTGAAATGCGCATCTGGAGATGAGCGGGAAAGGTGCTCAGAGGGACCTACAGGGCCACAAGGCAGTCCTGGGCTCCCACGGATGTTGATGGAGCCGCAGCATGGCGGACCAATGGAATCTGCTATGGATTCTTCTTAAGCAGAGAGAAAGAATGTGTGTGTGTGTGTGTGTGTGTGTGTGTGTGTGTGTGTGTGTATGTGTGTGGTGTGTGTGTTATATATATCATATATTATATATATGTATATATATGTATATGTATATGTATATATATATATCTTGTTCCTTTATGATTGAGGTTCTGCCAGATGGATAAAATGAAAAGCAAAACTGAGCCCAGAGTATGTTCTGTGAGCCTGGCAGGTTTGGGAGGAAGTAGGGCAGGCGCAAGCTGGTGGGTGGGGAGCCCAGGCCGCCGCACAGGGCGCAGGCGAGCGCACAGACCCTTGCGATGGGGACGGTGGAGAAGCCAACTTTGGAAGGCAAAGTCATGCTCAGAGCACTTCTGCTGATGGACAGCAGCTTTGCATGACTGCTGCGTCCCAGGCCCCGTAACAGACTAAGCGACAACCCAGTGAATGTCTCATAATGGTAAAGACATGTCAACGGGGCAGACTCACCATGAAACCACGGGACCTAAACTCAGGGCCCCTCACCTGCAGGCCCTGGGTAGGGCCCTGGCGATTTTTGCATTTGTTATTTTGCAAAACAAACGCAAAGAGTCATAGACGTGAGTAACATGGTCAGTAACCTCAAGTCAGATGGCGTAGCCAGAACATAGGTCTCACTGGGAAATGTCAGGAGAGCATTGGCACGCTAGTTTGGGACAAGGTCATGGAGACCATCGAACATTAAGCTAAGGACATTTTTAATACTTTCATCATCTGCACACTTTTTTCTTTTCCAAATTGAATTTGAAACTGGGAGACTTATTCATATTTAAATACCAATTTAGCAGTTGTAGAGTACATTCTCATAACAGCTTAAATCTGATGCTTTTTACTTGGGTAAAAATATTTAAATGATAATGAAAAACCAAAAGAGCCGGGTGTGATGGTACACGCCTATAATCCCAGCCACTCAGGAGGCTGAGATAGGAGGATCGCAGGTTCAAGGCCAGCCTGGGCAATTTAGTGAGACCCTGTCTCAAAATAAAAAATAAAAAGGGCTGGAGGTGTAGCTCAGAGGTAAAACACCCCTGAATTCAATCCCCAGCACCAAAATATATATATATAAAAACAAAACAAAACAAAACAGCAGAGGGGGCTGGATACCACTGAACTGCTTCGGTACCCAGTAGAAGGATGAAAGATGAAGGCCGGTTGAGGGATCTGTGACAGCTTACAGAGGGGCCTTTATCTCCTGCAGAGAAAGAACAGGCACAGCACTGTTGCAGGCTGAAGACCTATTTGTTAGAGTTCTGGAGCTCTGGCGGGTTCAAATGCTCAGCAAAGGCAGGTCTGTTTTGCAAAGGCCAGGGCTCTTGGGAAAACCTGGGTCCATAGCATAGAGCAGGGACATGCAGCTGTTTGTCCCTGAGGACACTGACTTCGGGCCCTCTGGGCTTGCAGAGGTGGCCTGCCCTTCCCTGCAGGGTCTGATGTTTCTGCTAAGCTGGTAGATGCTGCAGAGCTATCACCCCCTAATAAGGTAACAGGTGTCTCTGAGGAACTTCCCCCCTCTCCTGGCTTCAGGGACATGTACGAGCAAACACTTTGCGTGTTGGAAACGCCAGTAGAGGAATGGAGATGGGTAGGAAGGATTGCCACGTGTTAGACAATCCTGGGCGCAGTACTTGGCTGCCTGCTCCTGGAAGCAAAGGCTGTGGCTAACTAACCCAAACCAACAGCTCGCTCGTCAGGGCTCCCCCAAACCCTTGCCTCCTCGCGCTCACCACTTCAAACCTATTATGCCTTAACTTTGCCCAATCTCATCCGGTCTCTTACCTCTCAAGACATGCCTGAGAGTCATCCAGTGCAAGCCAGGCGTGGTGGTGCACACCTGTAATCCCAGCACTTGAGAGGCTAAGACAGAAGGATCACAGGTTTGAGGCCAGCCTCAGCAATTTAGGGAGACCCTCAGCAACTTAGCGAGAGTTTTTCAAAATAAATACAATAGGGCTGGAGGTATAGCCTGAAGGTAGAATGCTCCTGGCTTTGATCCCCACAAAAGAGAAGAAAAAGGAAGGAAGGAAGGAAGGAAGGAAGGAAGGAAGGAAGGAAGGGAGGGAGGGAGGGAGGGAGACCACCCAATTCAGACCATAACACCCTCCATATAACCTTTCCTAATTTCTGTGTTTCCACAGAATAGGGTCGAGCTGCACCCCCGACTCTATTTTTTTATTCTTTATTTTGAAACAGGGTCTCACTGAGTTGCGAAGGCCTCACTAAGTAGCTGAGGCTGGACGCGAACCCAGATCCTCCAGTCTCAGCCTCCCAAGTACTGGGATTATAAGCGTGCACCACCACATCTGGCCAGAATGGCTCTTATTAGTGACTTTTACTCTTGTAAGAGTTCCTAGTTGAGCCGAGTAGCACACATCTGTACTTGGGAGGCTGAGACAGGAGGATCTTGGGTTGGAGACCAGCCTCAGCAACTTAGTGAGGCCCTCAGCAACTTAGCAAGACCCTGTTTCAAAATAAAAAAAATCTAAAAAGGGCTGGGAGTGTAGTTTAAAGGTAGAACACTCCTGGGCTCCATACCCAGTACCAAATAAATAAATTAATTAAATAAAATAAAACATAAAAAGTGCTGGAGGGTGGCGCTCAGAGGTAAAATGCCCCTGAGTTCAATTCCCAGTATTAAAGAGAGACAGAAAGAGAATGTTCCTACTTGACTCTACCCTGTCGATTTTACTTAAAATATCACATACTTTGTATTTATTCAGTTGACTAAGATTTATCTTGGTTAGTTAATGGCTAGCTTTTGACTGGCCTTTCCAGGTTGTGAAATAGTTGCTGAATTTGCAAAGTATGTGTTGGAGATATGAAGAACAAGACCTAGTGCACCTGGCTATTTGAGCCCTTGCAGATTAGATTTGGGTAGGAATGTCCCTTTCAGTGAATGCAGACTGTGTGTGGCCCCATCAACAAGAGTCTTCTTTGTCCAAGTTGGTCATTTTATAATCATTGTAATGAGTGGCAAATAAAGAAGGCAACTATATCAAAAGGCTTAGGTATTTGTTGTTCATGAGCAGACTTTCAAGTGTATTTTATGGGCTTAAAAATATGTTCATAATATAATAGGTGTTAAAAGAAACAGACATAACGTTTCACACATCCTGCTTCTAACTCAAATACAAATTCTACACAAGTATATACCAATGATGCATAAATTCCGCTCCCTACTCTATAGATACTCTCTTCAAATAGAGTAACAATAAAGGACTCACAAGTCTGGTTTGTTACTCCTCAGTTTCTGCTATGGTTTGGATATAGATTGTGCTGGGACAGTGGGTCCCCAGCGTGGCAATGTTGAGTTGGTGGCACATTTAAGAGGTGGGGCCTAAGGGGAGGTATTTAGGTCTTTGGGAGCGCTCTCTCTTTGAGAGAATGAGTTGTTATAAAAGAGTGAGCCTGGCCCTGACTCTCGCCTTCCCCTGGTCTCTGGCTTCCTGTCTCACCATGTGACCACCCTCTCGCACATGCTTCCACCACGATGCCATGTTCTGTGATGTGATGAAGCCAGGAGGACCCTCACGAGAGCTGGTACCATGCTGTTTGGACTTTCAGCCTCCGAAACTGTGAGTTAAATAAACCTCTTTTCTTAGCCGGGCATGATGGCACACGCTTGTAATCCCAGTAAGATTGGAGGCTGAGACCAGAGGAACCGGGTTCACAGCCAGCCTCAGCTACTTAGTGAGGCCCTCCGCAACTTAGTGAGACCCTGTTTCAAAATAAAGAATAAAAAATAGGGCTGGGGGTGTAGCTTGGAGGTAGAATGCCCCTGGATTCAATCCCCAGTACTGCAAAAACAATAATAATAATAATAAACCCCTTTTCTTTACAAAGAATCCCACTTAGGTATTTTGCTATAGCAAAGGAAAACAGGCAAATACAGTTTCCATCATAATTTCTAATTTTGTCATCATTTCTAATAAGAAATATGACTTGAGCGTTACCATTCATTGCCCATTGACTCCATCCCAGAGAGTTTGTAATCTAGTTATCTGGTCATGGTTCTTAGTACACATGAGATGGTAATTATGGTTCAAGAAAGTAGGTGATCAATGCCAAGTAGCAGATGTCAAAAAGAGTCCACGTAGTAGTTTCTAACACTTTAGCTTTCAATATTTGCTCTTCCTTACTGACCTAAAACTCTTTGCCAGGTATTTAATCTGTAAATAAATATTTAAATTTACTTAGGGTGTTCCTATTCTTTTTTATAGAAATATGAAAGTTTATTTTAAGTTATGAGGGTGTTCCTATTCTTAAAGTATTGTGTTGATTGTAGTTCTCTCTTAATTAAAACCTTCCATTGACTACTGATAAAAGTCCAAAGTCTATAAGCTGAAATGTCAGGTTTTCTAAAACCAGATCCTTGTTTATCCTTTCAGCCTTATCTTCCACTATTCTTTTCAGCACTCCAGAAACTCCAACCAAACCAAACCAGTCAAGCCTTCCTGCATGTACCCAGAATTCTTCTGCTCCCAGGTTTAGACTCATTTCTTTCAAACAGTTCAGCACCATCCTTCCTGCCCTGAGAGGCTCAGTCAGGTATAGTGTTTGGGAAGAACCAATCAGAAGTGAGATGAGGAAAGGGTAGGGCTGGGTCCTGCACTTCAGTTGGAGTGGTATAATTCACATAAAAATGCTTCGCTCTTGATGCTATCTTTGTCTGCTTAACTCATCTTCCTCCTTTCTTACTCTTCTGATCACATCTTTTTTATCATGATTTTAACAATGGCCCTGTAAGCATGCCTTCAGACTGTCATTTGGATGTGCTTAAGGAGGAAGGCTGCTCCTCTTGCTTCCTCCCTGGAACACCACCTGGTGTCCAGCCTGCTCCAAAGCTGCCACTGGCATCCCACTCTCCTCAACTCCAGCCCCCGTCCCACTGGGTTCCCATGGACTTCCCGCAACCAGGAATAAGGTAATGTGACCCTCCACCCATAGGAACATTCCGTGGGTGTTTGGGTACCACGTCCTTCTGTGCTTTGAGGGCTGGGATTCCTGCCTTATAAGCATCTCTGCCCCACACCTCCCAGAACAAGGCTTTGCCTATAGCACATAGCATTGAATCAATCAAAGAAAAGAAAAACTGCCGGGCATGATGGCATATGACTATAATCTCAGTACCTGGGAGGCTGAGACAGGAGTATTGCAGGTTCGAGGACAGCTTCAGCAACTCAGCAAGACCCTCAGCAACTTAACAAGACCCTGTTTCAAAATAAAATGCCCCTGGGTTCAACTACAAGCACCAAAAAGAAAAATAGTTTTGCAATCTGAAGGAGACATCTGTGATGAGAACCATCATTTGTGATTATCAGTAGCATGTGTCAGACACTGTTGAAGCAGAGCCACATGAGTGGCTGGTCAAATTGCTTTCCTAACATTAGAAATTGAATGTTCAGTTTGGCCCCATTTCATCCAGAAGTGGTAGAAGTGCTCTATATTTCATGGAATGGGTTGTTTTGTCTGTATAGTGTCAAATAATTGGTATGACTTGTTTATTGCTTTTGCTTAATTGTTGAATTGACTTAAGCAAGCAATAGTATGGGTATCCTAAAACAGCCTGAAGTTTTCCTGAGAAAGAGTCATAGAGCTGGGCATGATGGTGCATGCCCTGGAATCCTGGTACTTGGGAGGCTGAGACAGGAGGATTGCAAGTTCGAGGACAGCCTCAGCAACTTAGCAAAAGCCTCAGCTATATAGCATTTCAAAACAAAAATTTAAAAGGTCTGGGGGTGTAGCTCAGAGGTAAAATGCCCCTGGGTTCCATCTCGAGTGAAAAACCTATGAGGCTTTATCTTTGAGCAGGAAGCTTTCTAAGATTTCAAGGGAAAAAAACACTAAGGTGTAAGTGTGTAAATGTCAGCAGCAACAAATTCTTATCCTCATTCTAGCCCTGAAGCTCTTGGGCCCTGGTGAAAGGCATCCTTCGCTGAGTCTCCTCTTTGTACAGGCACTCTCTTGCCCTTGAAAGGATGCTTTAGCAGACCACAGGGTGGTAAGCAGGTCCTCCCAAGGAACAGGGCACGTTGATGTTAAATGGTTTATTTGCTTCCTGCACCTGTTTTTGTTACCTTCTGAAGCCCCGGAGAACCAAAGGGCAGCCTTTCTGTTGCTCTGAGAAATTATTCTGCCTGGAATATTTGATCACACACCAGAACAGGTGCCAAAGGGAATACAATGTGCCAGATGTTCATCCAGGTATCAGGAAATTGGCCAGAACACTGCATCTCCTAATTTAAAAGATCCCGCCGGTCGTGGTGGTGCACGCTTGTAATCCCAGTACTTGGGAGGTGGAGACCGGAGGGTTTGCAACCAGCCTCAGCTACTTAGTGAGGCCTCTGCAACTTCATGAGACCTGGTTTCAAAATAAAGTATAAAAATAGGGCTGGGGGTGTAGCTCAGAGGTAAAACGCCCCGGGTTCAACCCCCGGTACCGCAAAAATAAATAAATAAATAAATAAATAAATAAATAAATAAATAAAATAAAAGATCCCAAACCTCATGTCAGTTCTGAACTGGTCTTTTCATTCCTACAGTTTATACATCATAGAATCCTAGAGTACTGAGCAAATGTCGAAATTCTGAAGTTCATTGCACTTGTATTTCAGACTGAGATTCAGAATGTCTGAGACCCAGACAGGTTCAATGAGGTCTTCATCAATTAGAGCTGACTCATGGCAGAGCCAGTGCTAGAAGGAACCCGGGGGGCTGGGGCATTCCACCTGCCCTTTGGTTCTCCAGGGCTTCAGAAGGTAACAAAAACAGGTGCAGGAAGCAAATAAACCATTTAACATCAACTTGCCCTGTTCCTTGGGAGGACCTGCTTACCACCCTGTGGTCTGCTAAAGCATCCTTTCAAGGGCAAGAGAGTACCTGTACAAAGAGGAGACTCAGCGAAGGTGATCCCTCTCCATTACGATATTGTGTTAGCACACAGCCCAGGATGGCAGCATGTCATTTCAGAAGCCACGACCCATCCCCAGCCAATTTCAGTACATAACACAAAGACGTGAACCGGCTAGATCTATGGTGGGAAAATATATGCTATTTGTCAAACCCAGGACACAGGTGGGTTTGAATATTTGTTAGACTCCGTTTCGTCACCCCCAAGAAATTAGTAGAGAATAAATAGTTGTTTTTCTACAGTTATGCATCACAGAACCAATGATTAAAATAACACCTTATGACTACTTGGATATCTTTGAGGCGGTTGATCATATGAGCAGGCTCCCATGACCAAGTGGATTTTCCTCCAGACGTTTCTGGAATCAAGCTATCTGGTGCTCAGTACACCTCTCACCATAGAAAATTCATCAACTGTGGGATAGAGAATTCTGAGTTGGTCCACCAACTCAGAACTGATGGACCACGCGGCCATCAACCACACGGCCAGACAACTGTAGTCTTTGTTGGCTTGTCCTGAGTCCTCCCTGGGCACCAGCAGGCCACTATTGCAGGACAAGACAAAGGGAAAGTCAGAGACCAGATGGGAGATGGCATCAAAAAAGGATAACACGGCTTTCATCCCCATCTAACGGTTACCAGCCCTGGGATGAACCAAATGTTTGCGTCCCCCAGAATCCAAATGTCGAAATCCTTACCTCCAATCTGATGGTCTTAAAAGGCGGGGCCTGGGAGGCAGGCAGGTCATGAGGATGCAGCTTCATGAGTGAGATCGCCTGCTACAGTTTGAATCTGGAATGTTCCCCCAAATGACCGTGTGTTAAAGATTTGACCCCCAGTTTAGTGCTATTGGAAGGTGCTAGAAACTTTAAGAGGTAGGGCCTGGGAGGGGATCTTCAGATCACTGGCAGCATGCCCTTGAAGAGAACTGTGGGACCCTTGTCTCCTCCTCCTCCTCCTCCTCCTCCTCATCCTCCTCCTCCTCCTCCTCTTCCTCCTC